>JASANF010004180.1:0-22318 GCA_030248245.1 Trissonchulus sp. WLG1_4 | reverse complement strand
AGTATCTCAAATTTTTAAAATTGAAACTTGAAAAAAAGGTCCCCCAAACGCTGGTCTCGGTCTAGTCGGTCTTAGTTTCAGATCGTCTCGGTTGCCTGGTCTCGGGGGGGTCTGGGGCTCGGTTGCAAACCCGAGACTTGCCAACCCTAATATAGATGTATACAAATTATGTTAAATATTTTCAAAATTAGCAGTAACTAATTTTATAAATGGCTGTGAAGGGCAGTTTCTAACTTGTGTAACTGAGACCCACAGCAAATCTGCGTATAGTTTTGGCATCAGGGGCCTCTATTGCTCAGCATTCAGCAGACGTGCCATAGCGTTGAAAAACGTTACAAATATGGCAAACTGAGCATAGGGACATACGGACAAACTAAACCGCAAAACGGTAGTTCAATTCATATTTTCGTCTGTACAGCCGTATGCCCGTTTGCCCTCCATCCGTATGTCCGAATGCCATTACAGAACTATGAATCGACCCTAATGCTTAATGGGTTAAATCCGTTCGGCTTTAGTATTTTTATTGCAACTCATTGTATAGGCGAAGTGGTGTCAGTTAACGGTGGTTGATCCTCGTCTGTGTGCTGGGCAACCCTCGGCCAAATGCCAAATTTAATCCAATTTTTTTGAGTTTTTTTCGAGAAACTGTTACAACTTTTTAATTTGAGGTGCTAAACGCCAATTTTGACGAAAAACTATTGGACAAACGACTAAATAAAAAATACGGTTTTGTACCTGTGTGAAATTTGAAATAATAAAAGGTTTTCATGTTAAAGTTGAATAATATACGAACTTAGAATACTTGAAAGAAACATAAGCGACAATAGAATACCAAAATTAAAAAAAAGCTACGTATGATTTTTCATTTCTATATTGAAAAACCAGGTCTGAACGTGGTTTTTATTACGAATTGTAAAGAAAAACCATGGTTGAAACCTGGTTTAAGAAAAACTACGTTGGTGAAAAGGGGTTTAGAATGTTTCATTTTACGAAAAGCACGCGATGCACTCCGGTAGAACAAATTTTCAAACAAATTTTAGTGCAAAAAGTAGAATAATCCGTTCTTTTTCGTATTTGAAAGCGTTCTAAACCACCTTGGTGGAAAGGGTTTTTCAGAAAAACCATGGTTTAAACCAGCTTTAATGAAAACCATGGTTTAAACCACCGTGGTGAAATCCACCCGAGTTTAAAACAATTAATCAGAAAGTCAGTTAAGGCAATTGTGAACTCGTGCCTAAACTACCACCGGACCAAAAGGATTTTTATCAATATCGATAAATTACCACCCAGAGTAAAAGCATAATCAAGATTTACAGAGCTAATCCGATCACACGGGCAAAAGTGTCCCCCAGTTTCCCTGCACATTTTTGCCTGATTTTTATTGTTTTTATCATTTTTTTATTTTTATTGTAGTTAATCAGCTCGGTTACACAGCTGGTTGTGTGCTCGACTTCTAAAGATCACGTGATTTTGGCAGAATGTGGCAACTATTTGGAGATCATCTGAAAGCGGAGATCAGTGAAGTGATCAGTCTGGTGTTGGTATCGTTCATCTGGGGCGCCACTAACCCCTGGCTCAAGCACGGATCCGCCGCCACTTTGTCTGAGTCATCCCAGTGTGATGGTTTTCTTGGTGAGCGGAAACTTAAACATACCACATACCTTTTGACTTGAAGATCAACCAAACGAGATCTGTTTGCTACTACAGTTAATAATTTGCTTTGAACGCTTTAGCGTTTTTGCGTGGTTATTTTACCACGTTGTTACGAACAGCATTTTCAGCACTGTAGGATCATTTTTCTAGAATTAATAGGGAGGAACACCTGCGGATGATGAATTTCATGTTTCTGATTGTGGAATGTTCTTTTGGCACAAATACAAAGCCATATATACAACAGTTTTTGAGCTTGCTAACCCCGAACAGTTCAGTCAAAAATGTGGCTTTATTGAAGCTTAACAAAATCAGTACAAAACGGCCGTCTCTGTGACGATATGTAGTTGTATTTGCTCATTCACAAGAGTTGAACTCGTGTCAAATTGTCGAGGTGAGGTTGTCGCCTGTCGGGTGGATTTATGATACGTGATCGAAAACCTATTGGTTTATTTTTACCATATATTTTCACAAAACGTTCTGTTTGTACAGACCTTATCGTCAAATTAGTTTTCAGTTTCTGTCATAATTGATGGGTCTTTATTTTAGGCCGTCAATTGCACACACTGAAGCTCATGGTGACAGATTTACGATTTATTGTGCCTTTTCTGGTCAACCAAATGGGATCTGTGTTCTACTACGTTCGTTGAATTCTTAATTGCATACCGAAACTATAAATTTCCTAGTCGTTAGTAATGTTTGTCGACTTTAGCACTGCTTGTTTAGTGCATATGCACTTGTCAGCCTATAAAAATACTGTTGTAAGAATGCTCTTTATGATGCTGATGCAATAGGTGAATAGATTGCATCAGCCGGCTGTATATCTGCGCACAGCTGTGTTCGTTTGAATAACTTGCTTTTGTTTGGGCATACTAATGAAAGCAGAGTGGCGCAGTGGAAGCGTGCTGGGCCCATAACCCAGAGGTCCGTGGATCGAAACCACGCTCTGCTATATTTTTTTATTTAATCACTTGAGTTTAATTTTTTATTTAATCACTTGAGTTTAAAAGTTATGCATGTCAGCGTATAGTTTTCCCTGCATATATGATATGTTTTTACTCACAGAACAGTCGGTTCATGCGAATATTGAAAATTGGAAATGTATGTTTACCTCAGAATGTATGTATATAGGTCAGAGGTCAGCAATTTTTGAATTCACTCATGCTGTTTTGCAACCCTGCCAATAAGTTTCATGCGTAATTAAGAAATCAGTGAAAGAAGATGATTTATGAACGACCGTGGTACTTATATACGTATATATGTTACGAAACTAAAATTTCGACAAATTTGCAAAAATGAATTAGTTGTGCTATAATGGGTCTAGGTTGTGCTAGGAACGAGACTCGGCTGTGCTATGATGAGACTCGGTCGTGCTATAATGGGTCTTCAGTGTGCTATAACACAACTCGTGCTATAACGAGATCCAATCTTTTGAGACGAGTTGTTGCCATTTTTGTTCCATTCAAGGTGCTTAAGAGCCAAACACAGACAGAGATCAAGTCCTGTAGGATGTAGATCAAGTGTAGATCATCACTATGTGGATGAAAATAATCGTGATTTGCACTACAGGACACTGAACATGATAAAATACGCGAACTGAATCATTGTATCGAAAAACTGTACGTATATATTTTCACGGTCACGTGACTGCATTACCGCACCCCGGCCTTACTGTCCTTATTTTAGTACCTGGTGGCCACCCTTCCCCTGAGCGTGGTGGTTCCGGTGGTGAACTGTCTAAGTTTTGTGTTCACCAGTCTGATCAGTCGATACTGGTTCCACGAGCCGCACGCGGGCTTGTCCCTCTGGCTGGGAACCACAATGGTACTCGTGGGAACGTGCATTTGCATGCGAGAGACATTTGTAGACATTGAAATGGAACCAAAACATGACCCACAATTGCGGGGACAAGCCAAGGATTTCTTGGTTGTTGGTTAAGGATTGTTTATTAGTGATTGTTGAATGTTAAAGGGTTGATTCATACTTACACCTGTATATCCGCTCAGCCGGCAAAATCACACAAAAATCACCACAACCTGATCTTATACAGTATGAGTGGCGGGCTTATTTCGTAATTTTAGCGGATGAACGGACAAACGACTGTAAGTATGAATCGACCTTAAGGATGTTGTTTATTATTATTTATAGAGTTTATGTTACAGAGTTATGTAAATTTTAATTAAACATGTATTTTCGAGTATTGTATTTTTGTTCCTTCTAGAGAAGGAAGTATTGTTTTGAAACCAACGCTGCACAGTGTTAAACAGAGCTCTGCATGTTGGTCAGCGCATATGATTAACGTGTAAAGTCAGCTTGGGTTGTCTTTGCCCTTTTTTTTGCAAAACACAAATTTTTGCAATTTTGCTGTTAATAATGGTCAATATAACTTTATTTATGCACTAAAATGTGCTTTTGTGGACGTTTTCTTATTTTTAAATTTTTTGAAATCGTAACTTAAGGTGGTAGTGTCGCCAAAGCAGTTTTGCTCATAGGCTGCAAAATGTGAACTTTTTGCTTTGAAATTGTACGTTCACTGAGAAACTAGTGAAATGCCATATGGTGTCAAATAAATACTGCCAGACACTAGACTACCAATATCTACCAATATTTTTAACCAATCACCATTTGTGAGCCAGACATCACACAATAGAGACATAAAAGTTCACAAAATCAAGCCAGATATCAGATTGGCCAGCTTGTGAAGTACATGTAATGTTTTGACGCACGATTTTTTGCCACAAATAAGAAAAATGAAAAATGAAGGTTCGTTTTTCTTTTGATTTCAAACTAAGTGTCTAAATTTTTTACAATTTATCATTATTCCTGTGAGTACTTTACAGGTTACGCACAGTTTTACAGTTCAAACAGGCATTACTCCACAACCAGTAAAGCAAATTGCACTAAATTTTGTGTGCATAAACTAGAACATATGTGCTTTTACTTTGGGTAAAGAATCTAAACAAAAAGTTTTTTAATTGTGACGAAATTATCGAATGTGATTAGGTTTTCAAAACGTCATTTTTCCGACTTTGCGACTTCACTGCTAACTGTACGCTGCATCAATTTTGCTGAAACTTGGCAAAAATATTTGCCTTGAAACATATTTTCAGAATATATAAAGAACAATGACCTATCTTTTATTGAAAAAGTTTCATAGTCGCGCAAATTCGACTGCTTTCGCGACACTACCCCCTTAACAGACAATGCGCACGTGCTAATCACATGACTGTCTAGACTCAGTCATTCCTATCTGTTGAAACAATTTGAAACACTTAGAATAAATAATAAATAATAAAATTGTGGATCCAAATTTAACATTAAATGATCAATAATATACCTATTGTAATTAAATTAATTTAAGTAATGAAAGAAAAGAAATTGTTAGCTTCGTTCAGCGTCTAAATAAACATGTTCTCAGTAAGTTCCCTTGGTTGTAAGATAGCGTAGCCGAGTGGTCTAAGGCGCTGTGTTCTAGGCTGGAACAGTTTGTGCGCTAGTTCGATTCCCAGAAAGTTTTTTTACTTGAGAGTATTTTTAGGTCAACTTGTTTGAGTTGCGAACAGAGATGCACGGGAGCAATCGGTGAGGCGGGGTGCCCGAACCCTGGCGGAGAGGCGGGTGGCTCTGGTTTTGGTTTGATTTCTGGTGAAAGCCGGAAATGTTCTACATTTTTTCGATTCATACTAATTTTTGGGGCACTTTTTTGGCTGCGGCTGACTTTTTTTGTAATTTTTTGATCTTGTACTCGTTTTTGGCACACTTTTTCGGCAATCAGAGGGGGGTGGGGGTTGCAGGGGGGTGCCTGATGTCTGAGGGGGGTTGCTGACTGCTGACCCCCTTGAGGGGGTCCCACTCACCCCCTCGTACCCACCTATGTGCATCTGTGGTTGCGAATTGATGTTGAAATGAGTCTGATGTGCTTTCAGTAGATGTTACTTTGCGAAAATTTTGTCAAAACAAAATAAGGATACGTTGCAGCATACTGCTGTGTGTTTGAACTTTGAAGATCCACTTGGCCAAGTGCGGTATCTCTTATTCAGCGAAGGAACCTTGCCCCTTTTGGGGCCTACTTGTTCATTTAGGGTTGATTTATACTTTAGCCGTATGTCCAAGCAGCCGGCATATACGAAAAATATTGCTGTTGGGTTTTTGTCTTATTTGTGTAGTCATTATAAGTAAAGTTATATCATACCTGTCTTGAAAAAACAGTGCAATAACTGACGCCAATAACTAAGTGCACACTGCTAGATTCACAGCGTGCATTAGTTATTGCACTGCTGTAGGCGTGCATCCTGGTTATTGACTTATTGCACTGTATATTTCAAGACAGGCATATTATAAGAACGTTATAATACTTTGTAGTACGCACTCAGCAACTATTCGCACTGGCACGTGAAGCCCGCGTGCATAAACTCGTGCGCTGCGCGCACTCGTTCATGCACTTGGCGCTTCACGTAACAGTGCGTATAAATCGCTGAGTGCACTCTACATCGTGCTATAACTTACACGTATTTAACGTTATTATTGACGGTATTTAATGTAACGTTTAGTGTCCATTCAGTCTATGGGACAATGTCTTCGAATGGATCCAATATGCTAAATACAGAGTACAGACATCAGTCAGAGACTTTAAGAAAGTATACACATAGCTTATACAGTAAACTGCACAGGCACTAAGACTCAAGAGTTCGTAATAAGAACAGTATGTCACTCTTCTGGACCCCAGCCTTGGCCGCCATGGACATGTTGCGACTAGGGATCGACCGGATATCCGGATCCGGATCCGGTGGATCCGGATCCGGCGCCGGATCCGGATCCAAACCTGCCGGATCCGGATCCAGTATCAAATTGGCACTTCTTGACGACAACTATTTGTTCCAAGGGTCCCCCCTTTGGTTTTTATGGTCCGGCCGGAAAATTTTTCTGATGCGTCCCCCCCAATTGACCAAATTTGGCCAAAAATCAAAAATTTCCCACACTTTTTTCCTGGGGGCTGCCGCCCCCAGACTCCTGCAACTCTTTGGCTTACTATTCCTTGTCATTATCTTTCATCAAAGCCTATACATGAGTACATTATGCTGTCTACACGAGTATAGTATGCTGCATTTAGTTGTGTAATACACTGTCTTCTGTCTGATTGGCGTTCCCTGTCGGAAAAAAATTTCTGATACGTCTCCAGTTGACCAAATTCAACCTAAAAATTGAAAAATTCTCCATTTTTTTCTGGGTGCACCACTGGTTTTTACTACAAACAGACTCAATTCATTGCCCTCGATATGGCTGCGGCTATAACAAATTAGCGTAAAGCTGAAAAACGCTATTATAAAAAGTCAAAAAATTTCTTCAGACACCCGCCCACCCCCCGAAATCGAAGTCTGGGATAGCCAGTGGTCAAGTTAGACAAAAAATTTTTTGAAAATTTTTTCATTTTTGGAAAAATGTCTGTGTCTCAGGCTGGATCCGGATCCGGATCCGGATCCGGCCGGATCCAGTGGATCCGGATCCGGATCCGGATCCGGCAGAAATTTTGGATCCGGTCGATCCCTAGTTGCGACCCCATCCCCAGAGTTGCGGCCTACGCCTTCATTCGTGTATGGAGGTACCCCCCACAGTTGTAGCCTTTTTCGGGAGAGAATGGTCCGCATATCCGCGGCTCTAGGCCACAAACATGTATAGTATATTATGTACCTATGTACTCTTCCTATTATGTACTCTTGCATGCACTTGCCTTTGGAGAGGATTTGACTAAACTGATTTAAGCTGAGGCTGAACTTCGGACTTCCTTAAATAGGTTCAAGTTCGCTGCATTAATCTACATTACCGCAGTTGAAAACGGCAGTTTTGATGCGACAACTAATTCGATTTAGCTGAAGTTTAGCTCAAGCTCAGACTCAAGTTAAAACTGGCACAGTCCACCATTAATTTTCGAATTTAAGGGAACTGCTCTTTGCCTCAACCCATATGGTAGAGATCCTCAGCAACCCATATTCATGCAGACGCTTGAGCATCTCAACAGGGCCCTGTTTCAATAAACTCACAGGCTCACAGTGGGCCTGTGAGTTTATGTAAATGAGATCGCGGGTCATCTGGTACGTTGGTAGGTTAGTTGGTTGATGACTGTTCGTCTGAGCCTGGCCAGGTGGTCAGTGCAGGCGGGACACGGCAGCTGCTGGCACACACTGGAACAGTTGTAGAACAACACTTCCAGTCGAGCATCCATGCGCTCGTTCTGAGTGTAGTAGTAGATCTGTACAAAAGCAAACAGCATCACAAATACCATCATGAATATGCCAGCCTTATTGGAGCTGACGATGGATCGGGTATCGGTTTCTTCTTCGTTCAGTTTTCCGAAAGCCAGCTGGCGCGTGAGACTGTAGGGCGACTGGAGCTGGAGACCGGGCAATCGACTGGGCTTGTTCGATACGCCAAACGCCTGAAGTAAAAAATAACGTGTCACGTCGGCTCAGTCTGAAAGCCTGCATTTTAGCATTAAGAAATGAGAACGAAGGTATGTATGTACTAACTAAACAGCATCAGCATCGGAATGACCCAGGGTTGGGTGAGTATCCAACAACTTGTCTCTGGATTTCAGACCAGCGCTCTACTGTTTTAGCTAGTTAGCTAACTACTTCGAAGCAAACGTCAGTTACATACATATAAATCGACACTTTCTCGGTCTATGAAACATACCTACACAGACATTTTCGTTTTTAACTAAAAGACCCTCAACCCTCACATAACTTGACACCTCAAGCCTCACATAACTTGACAATATGAAAAATAATTCATTTTTGCACTTTAGAATTTATAAATTACATAGTGACTTTATATTGTGAACATGAGGGTCGATTCAATTCCTTCCGTACGTCCGTTCCGCTGGTAAAATCGCGAACGAGTCATACGATACCATCAATTATAGGTATAACAGTGGGTAGTTTGTGTCATGTTTATTTCGTAATTTTTCCGGCTGCTGAACGAGTATACGGTTGTGTGTGAGTACTGATAAATTGATCTGAAGCATGGTGGCACCTTTCGTTTATTGGAGAATCTGCGTCGACTGGAAGCCAAGCTGACCAGATCGGTCATACTGCGCATCCGCGTGACCACTTTGTTTCTCATCTTTGGCGGTGCGGCGTTGCTCGGATCGTTCTCTATATTGTCCATGGCACCCGTGGCACTGTCGTAGAGACTGCGGAAGATGCTATGACGACCGCGCAGTCTCCATCTGTCTGCCATACATTCCGATTCACGTCGATTTACTGGAGGCTGAGTTTCCGCCATTAGTCTAAAAATAATAAAATAGGAGATTGGCTTTGAGGGCTCTAACTCTTGGTCGATCCTTACTTACTGTTAAGCCTGTTTGAGCTTTAAGCCCCACGTGGAATCCCCACGTGGGGCGCCCGATGTGACACCCCATGGGGTGCCCCGTGGGGTACCATGTGGCATCGTGTGACACTTCATGGGGCGCCCCGTGGGGCGTCATGTGGCACAGTGTGGTGTCCCTCGGGGATTCCCCTGGGGCAAAGTATTCACACGATGGGCATGAACGCGCGGGAGTTTGAATTTTTAGGCGCGTAAACGGTCAAAATACTAAGTAACACTGAATTTTGACATAATATGTGATATGTGCCTTGGGCATAAATAACGTCAACGTGTAAGATTTTATAAAAATTATTTAAATTTTGTAGCTTACTTAAATATAATTCATGAGCTACGTACTCGTAAAAGCCGTGATAGACTAACCAAGTGTGAAAGAATTAAGTTAAATGATTGTGTTTAAGTCCTAAAATTGTCCTTTAAGCATTTGTATAAAGTCACGTGATCATCAACAGTGCTTACCTACTAATGAACTGTCGCATGTGGTGCCACATGGAAAAACGCACGGCGAGCGATACTGATTTTGCCCACGTGGGGCGCCCCATGGGGTGTCACACGATGCCACATGGTGCCACATCGTGCCGAGGGGCAACCCCATGGGGTGTCACACGGTGCCACATGATGCCACATGGCGCCCCACGGGGCACCCCATGGGGTGTCACACGGTGCCACATGGTGCCCCTCGATGCACCCCATGGGGCGTCATGTGGCACCATGTGGCACCCCATGGGGTGCCCCAAGGGGCACCCCACGCGTTTTCTCCATCGTGAGAAACAGGCTTTAGAAAGCCGTTTGTAGGTATGTTCAGCCGATATAAACAGCGAAACAGTTTTTGACGGCAGCTGCTTTTGATATGAGTTGGTTGTTGATGGCAAATGGAGGGAATAAAATTGTCAAATTAAAACATGTGTAATAAAGGGATGAACTAGGAAAATCAGTGGTACGATTAGTTTATGTAAACTATTTAGCTTAAACTTATAAATGTCTAGATCGGTTAAGGTATAGCTTACGCTGTAGGAATGTCGATTAGTGCAGTTTGCGCTTAAACTTTAGTCAAAAACTGAGGTACAGCGCTGAGATTTAGCTCTAGAATTTGACTAAATCACTTCGCCAGACTCAGACTTAACAAAACTTGGAGTCCGCTGTTGGTGAATTGGCTAGTGTCGTTAAAGTTGCCTTATGAGTTTTAGTTTAAGTTCAAAACTTCAATTGGCACAGTTTTGAACCTAATAGACCAACAGATTTAGCTTTTGTAGTTTAAAACAGTAAAGCCCGGTTCATACTCGTCCTTAAGGACTGTCCCTTTCCTTAAGGTTTGTCCCTGTCCTTATAAAAGATTAATTCATACTTCCGAAGTGTCCTTTTCCTTTTCCCTGTCCCTAAGCTGCGATTTATTCATACTTGTCCCTAAGCAGCTTAGGGAATGTCCTTAAGCAGCCATAAGGACTGTCCCTATGTCCCTAAGCAATGTTGAGCAATGTTCTACTTTTTCCCTGTCCCTAAGCAACTCGGCAAATCAAAATCATGTGACACTAAGAGCAGCCAATAACGGAAGAACTCCACTACTAGTGAAAGAATGTCGTGGGCTTGTGTTGCGGTATTAATTTCATCGTTTTGGGTTATTTAACACATTTTTGCGTGAAAAATATTTGTTTTTTATTTTTTATGCCAACCTGAAATAAAGATGTTCTAGTACTCCGATTTCCATGCCTTGGAAGTCGAGTGGGTATATTTTTTGCTTCTCAACCTATGGATCAGAGTTTGAATCCCATATTCGAAATTTTGAGTTTTCTTTTTTTCAGCCTATAAATTGGGTTGATAACTTTTTCAAGGTACTTTAAACAAAACGCAGTTTATCCAATTACGTTTGAGCATTAGTTCATGTGAGAAAGACTATTCCTTTGTCCTCAAGGAGTATGAATCACTTACCTCTAAGAACAGGGTCAAGGACATTCCCTATAGGACCTTAGGGACATTTCTTAAGGACAGGGACAAAGCATGAGGACACAGGGACGAGGACACCTATGGACAGGGACAAGGACAACACTTAAGGACAGGGACAACGCTTAGGGACGAGTATGAACCAGGCTTAACGGTAACGGGTAGGGCAGACTGGCCCAAGTGTAGTGTCCTACACTGTTAACTTTGTTGCAAATTTGCCAACTTGGCCAACAATGGCCAACTTAAGGGGGTAATTGCGTTTTTAGGTGTTTTTTTAAACTACCATAACTACACTTAACCTCAACAAAAACTAGAGCGGTCTTTTTTTACATTTTTTTACACCTTCTAGCTTTAAAAAACTATATTTAAAAGCAGATTATTTTTTGCATTTTTACTGCTGCTATCATTTGAATACACCCCATCAGCGGTTTTTTTGACTAATTTTTGCGCCACAGTTATGAAACTCAAGATCAGCCAACAACTACTAAACTTTTTGCAGTTATGCACTAACATAATATCCCCACCCGTTTTTTTGATATAGTTGATAAGTCGTTTCTACGTTGAGAAAATTACATTTTCGTGCAAAAATCACGTAATTTGACTTTTCTCTAAAATTTTCAAAAGCCCATAACACCGACTTTACAAACTATTTTTAGAAAAGGAAAAAAACGGGTGGGGATATTTTCCTAAAGATAATGTGGCTAAAGTTTCGAAGCCGTAGTCCGTTTTTAGCTTGAGTTCTGTGGGCGCAAAAATTACACTGAAATGTCAAAAACCACGAAAACGACATTACCCCCTTAAGGGGGGGGGCTACCTGTATAAGTGAAAATTTTAGGTTCTCCGATTCGCTTCAAATTCGCACACAATGTAGCCCCAGGGAAGGCGCGTCGCAGATGTAACAAACTGGAACCAATGCTTTTGCCAATGTTATACTAGGGGCGCCCAAAAATTACGTTTTTACAATTTACAAAATTACAATTTTACGTGTAAATCATAGGCACAAAAAAAAGTTTTTTGTGCTCACAAAGCGTTCCTTTACTCGAAATTTTTGTTAATACTGACGAAGCTGATTTTTAGAGGATTCGATAGCCTAATGTCATATCTCAACCTCTATGATCCATTTTTTTAAATTTTTGCCCATGGCCTGAGCAGTGACGCCAAATGTAAAATCACTCAAATTTGGCGGGCACAAAAAATGGCCATTTTTTCACATTTCGCCCTCGATTTTAGAATTGAAAATACATATCGAAAATCCGGATCATACGATTTTGCGCATACATGTGAGCTACTACTATGCCAAGTTTCAGCTTGATTGGCTTAATGTGGTTTGTGTTAGAACTGTCCATCTAAGGGCTACTTTTAGGCTTTTTTGCGTGCTTTTGCCTATGTAAATACACTGACAAAGGCACCGAACCAAAAGTGCACCTTCAAGCTTAATTGTTCTTATCTGAGGTTGGGGTACCTTGGGGGAGTAACATATGTGAAAATATGCAAAATTGGAGAACTTTGATTTTTGACCTGGGTAGCTCCCCCCTTAAGTTGGTCAACTCAACTTAGCCAACTTGGCCAACTTAAGTTATTATTTATTTATTATTTGAAATAAAGTCAAGTTCTAATCCTCTAGTTAATTTTTCCAAGTTAGTTAGTCAGTTAAGGAAAATGAAAATTTAAAATGTAAACTTCGAGATTTGAACTTGACTTTATTTCAAATAGGGAAAGAATCGGATGTTCAAGTTGGCCAAGTTGGCCAACTGAAGTTGGCCAATTGAAGTTGGCCAAGTTAGCCTTTTTAAGTTGGCCAAGTTGGCCAAGTTAGCTATTGAAGTTGGCCAAGTTAGCTATTGAAGTTGGCCAACATGACCATTTCTGATATTACAAGACCAGGACGGTGTGCAGTAGGGTAAAAAAGTTAAACTTTAACTTTAGCTTAAACTAAAAAAGTTAGGGTTGAAACTCTAACTTTAACTTTAACTTAAATAAAAATACCCTTACTTTAACTTTAAATAAAAGTTATTTTAAAAAAGTTATATAAAAGTCAGTGATTTTGGCCTTACTTTAACTTTAACTTAAATGAAATTGGCTTAACTTTTTTGCCCGCCTAGTGTGCCCCCGGATGTGCCCTCAAAATTTTTAAAAATAATTTTTAACGTCTTTTCAGATTCATTTATTTCTCATCATCCCACATTTACAGAACAGTTAACAATTCTTCGAAACAGAACTAACTAACTATGTATATACATCAACTGATTAAGTTGGCCAAATTTGGCCATGTAGGACACTACACTTGGGCCGGTACACTCAAGACTACACCAAATCGGATTAAAGTCTGTGGTTGCGATGAACAGTTAAAACTTCATAACAGTTGACCGAAATTTTGTCTTGCCCCTGTCTCTGTGCCTGTGTCCTTGAGAACAAGTGTGAACCGGGCTGAAAAGGACACAGGTTTTTCAGAGTAAAAAACGTCTGCTAAAACCCGAATTAACACATGCTCTGCTATTCTTCGCTAATAAACCACATAAACACTCCAAAAATGAAGCACAGCTCTTTTGCATAGATTTATTTATGTATGAGGTTGCCATGGAGATTTTTGACAAGTTAAAAAATTGAACTTTAAAAAAACGCACAAAATTATTACGCAGACGTTCATAATAAATTAATGGAGTGCTTATATCATCTCTCAAAACGACAGGTCCAAAACGGTTCATAAGTTGTCGATTCTACTGGGTACATACTTTTTGTGACTACTCGCTGTACTCTTGATGCTTGCGCTTGCAATTCGTTTGGCCCAAAAGCCCTTCCTTATTTGGCAACTTACGGTTTAGTAACGAGTGAAAGCTCTATCTGAGGCTGGTTGGACGACGGTTGGCCAGTCAGGTGCATTTATGAACAGATTACCAGGACGAATTGGAAAAATGGAAAAAGTTTCGAAAATAAGCCCATTTCAAAAATCACTTACCCTATAATTATCGTGCATCATTCAAAAATATTATTTTCAGTGAGTTAATTTACTAGGTAAAATATGGCTGGCATGAAAACTTAGTCCGACCATTTTAAGCTATGTAGACAAATATACAAGACAATTTTTGAGTAATGAGAATTTCCAGCCACAACGTATTTATGGAGTTACGCAGGACTGGTATAGACAGACTCCATGGCAAGCTAATTAATTTATAACTAATAGCAGCTTCTTGACTGAATTTATATGTTTACAGTTTAGTTGGCTGCTGCCTAATATTATTACAAGACACTTTTCTAGTTTAAGAAGCTTCATTTTGCAGGAAGAAGCACTAGCATGGAATTGATAAATATAATTTCAGCGGATTCTTCAAAGCCCAAGTTCTATTAAGTGAAAAGTGCGGGTCTTTTTCCGTTATTCCCCCACCAGCGCGGAATTGGAAATTACTGAGCTGATTTGAATAATTTTTGCACCAACGCACTCCTCTTGACCTCAGGACTTGAAAGAACTAATTTTAAAAAATTTTAAAACATTTTAAAAAATTTTAAATTTAAAAATTTTTGAAAATTTTTCAAAATTGTAGAGATCCAAAACCCGAAAATTCTTATATAATACACTTTCTTCATCTCAAAGAAGGAAAAAATCCGCATCTTGTACAAAATTTTAAAAATTTTAATTTTTTTTTAAATTTAAAATTTTTTAAAACTTAGGGCTTAGGGCTTAGGCTTAGGCTTAGGCTTAGGGTCGATTCATACTTCAATAGGGCATACGGACAAACGGACATAGGGCACACGGACAAAGCGCGTTTCGTCCGTTTTTTCAATTCATACTTTTTAGGGCAAACGGACTTTGGGACGTACGGACGTACGGATGTACGGGCATACGGACAAAGGAGCGATTCATACTTTTGAGCCGTATGTCCGTTTGTCCGTATGCCCTACAATTTCGGGCAGAGTTTAACTGAATTTAACTTTGCCGGACATACGGACAAAGTGAAATTATGCCGTTCAATACGGATGAACGGACATACGGCTGAAGGGCAAACGGGCATACGGCTGAAAGGACGAAAGTATGAATCAAACGGCCGTTCTGCCGTTCGTTTTGTCCGTATGTCCGTTTGTCCGTGTGCCCGTATGTCCCAATGTCCGTGTAGAAGTATGAATCGAGCCTTAGGCTTAGGCTTAGGCTTAGGCTTAGGCTTAGACTTAGTAGGCGCCTACTAAATCTTCTTACCCTTCTAGGGTTTCATTTTGAGTAACCAATAGGAGGGAAAAAAGGAAAGTCATGTTGGGTGATTGCCTATAATTTTAACTAATAGGAGCGAGGGATGGAAAGCCTACAAACCCAACCACCGGGGGGGGGAGGGCGGGGGGAGGGGGGGTACCTGTCGTAGCGTATATAGCGCAAATAGCGGGGGGGTGGGGGGGGGGTGGCGTTTTTGAGCTGGAAACTATGATAGCGCAAATAGCGCAAATAGCGCCTAGGGGTGGGGGGGGGGTAAAATCTCGTGCTCGTGCACGCTTACACGCGACATCTACCCATGAAAAACGGCATAAAATGGCCAAAAGTTAGAATTTTGAACAACGTCTGTTTTAAAAAATAAGCTTCATTAGTTTACCAATACTTTGTTTAGGTCCTATAATAAGTCTTTAGGGCAGCAAAATGCTAAAAAACAAGAAAAAACAGCATTATTGGCATCGCTACGTATGCTGCTGCACGCGGGATTACGGTAGTTTGATTGTAGGCGGAGCTAAAGGCTGCTGCAATCTGATTGGCTGTTGGCTTTGAAAAGAGGTCCCATTTGGGTACCTGCGTCCCGTTTGGGTACCTGGGTCCCGTTTGGGTACCTGGAGGGCCCATTTGGGTACCTGCAGGGCCCGTTTGGGTACCAGGTACCCATTTGGGACCGGGTCCCGTTTGGGACCCTTTTTGGCCGTTATTGTGCAACGCATCTACCGCGCTGCCAAGCTGGCCGATGGGAAGAGTGTCATACTCTTCCCATTATGTACTCTTGATAAAAGTTATTTTAAAAAAGTTGTATAAAAGTCAGTGATTTTGGCCTTACTTTAACTTTAACTTAAATGAAATTGGCTTAACTTTTTTGCCCGCCTAGTGTGCCCCCGGATGTGCCCTCAAAATTTTTAAAAATAATTTTTAACGTCTTTTCAGATTCATTTATTTCTCATCATCCCACATTTACAGAACAGTTAACAATTCTTCGAAACAGAACTAACTAACTATGTATATACATCAACTGATTAAGTTGGCCAAATTTGGCCATGTAGGACACTACACTTGGGCCGGTAGACTCAAGACTACACCAAATCGGATTAAAGTCTGTGGTTGCGATGAACAGTTAAAACTTCATAACAGTTGACCGAAATTTTGTCTTGCCCCTGTCTCTGTGCCTGTGTCCTTGAGAACAAGTGTGAACCGGGCTGAAAAGGACACAGGTTTTTCAGAGTAAAAAACGTCTGCTAAAACCCGAATTAACACATGCTCTGCTATTCTTCGCTAATAAACCACATAAACACTCCAAAAATGAAGCACAGCTCTTTTGCATAGATTTATTTATGTATGAGGTTGCCATGGAGATTTTTGACAAGTTAAAAAATTGAACTTTAAAAAACGCACAAAATTATTACGCAGACGTTCATAATAAATTAATGGAGTGCTTATATCATCTCTCAAAACGACAGGTCCAAAACGGTTCATAAGTTATCGATTCTACTGGGTACATACTTTTTGTGACCACTCGCTGTACTCTTGATGCTTGCGCTTGCAATTCGTTTGGCCCAAAAGCCCTTCCTTATTTGGCAACTTACGGTTTAGTAACGAGTGAAAGCTCTATCTGAGGCTGGTTGGACGACGGTTGGCCAGTCAGGTGCATTTATGAACAGATTACCAGTACGAATTGGAAAAATGGAAAAAGTTTCGAAAATAAGCCCATTTCAAAAATCACTTACCCTATAATTATCGTGCATCATTCAAAAATATTATTTTCAGTGAGTTAATTTACTAGGTAAAATATGGCTGGCATGAAAACTTAGTCCGACCATTTTAAGCTATGTAGACAAATATACAAGACAATTTTTGAGTAATGAGAATTTCCAGCCACAACGTATTTATGGAGTTACGCAGGACTGGTATAGACAGACTCCATGGCAAGCTAATTAATTTATAACTAATAGCAGCTTCTTGACTGAATTTATATGTTTGCAGTTTAGTTGGCTGCTGCCTAATATTATTACAAGACACTTTTCTAGTTTAAGAAGCTTCATTTTGCAGGAAGAAGCACTAGCATGGAATTGATAAATATAATTTCAGCGGATTCTTCAAAGACCAAGTTCTATTAAGGTGGTGGTAGTTCCAGAATCGCAGTTTTTTTACGTGAAGCTTTTTTCAAAGCTCTTTTTTAGAACAACAAGTAAAGTAGGAATAAAATGGCTGCAATTTTTCGAAACAAGACTCAAAACTGTCTACTATCACGTTTTTATCACTGATAAAATCCAAAGTTAAGATTAGCTACTCCACTGGCTTACAGTTTAGTAAGCCAATGTGGTAGCTAGTCGTAACTATGGTATTTTACACCAAATAAAAAATGCTCTGGGTGTTTTTTGGTGTAGTTTAAGAAAATCATAGTCTCTTTACTCATAGTGTATAGATCTGTCAGAAAAACGTGTCACTGCGATTATGGAACTACCACCTTAAGTGAAAAGTGCGGGTCTTTTTCCGTTATTCCCCCACCAGCGCGGAATTGGAAATTACTGAGCTGATTTGAATAATTTTTGCACCAACGCACTCCTCTTGACCTCAGGACTTGAAAGAACTAATTTTAAAAAATTTTAAAACATTTTAAAAAATTTTAAATTTAAAAATTTTTGAAAATTTTTCAAAAGTGTAGAGATCCAAAACCCGAAAATTCTTATATAATACACTTTCCTCATCTCAAAAAGGGAAAAAATCCGCATCTTGTACAAAATTTAAAAATTTTTTTTTTAAATTTAAAATTTTTTAAAACTTGCATTTTTGAAGTCTTGAGGTCAAGAGGAGTCCATTGGCGCAAAAATTATTCAAATCGGCTCTGTAAATTCCAAATTCCGGACTGGTGGGGTAATAACGGAAAAGACCCAAAAGTGCAACTTGTACAACTTTATCACTTGTTTTTACAAGCTTTGCGCGTCTTGTTTAGATTAGCACAATTGGATCCACAATGTGAGGTCGTTTAGTTGCTGTCCGATGATAAAAAATTTTGGAAATATTTGAAAATCAGTTTGAAATTGGATTGCAATGCTGTTTGTTTGAGTTCATATGAGCCGATTACAGGCAGTCACTAAACTAGAGGAAAAATTCCAGGAGCCATAGATAACTTGCGACAGGTTTGTGGCACCGAGTCTGGTTGTCAGTCAGTGGTGAGTGGACTTTTGCATCGGTGAAATTACTGGTCTGAGCTGAATGCCGTCCATTTTATGTTTCTGAAACAACGGTGAAACTTGAGGTTAATCAATGCTAATCAACATGGCACAAAATATCGTTACCTTGTGTTCATTAGCAGTGGATGTTTTAGCACGAAACTGTACTTATGTATAGAAATGTTACTTTTAAACTGTTTGGCGATTAATCGATTTTTTTCACGGACGATTTTTTTGTGAGTAGAAAATTTTTGGCTATAATTTCTGTCATCGTAACGTGCCGGATATAGGAGTTTTGGACCGACTACTCTGCTGTCATATGCTGTTGCTATGCCCATAATTTAAGTCAGGAATGATAAGTCAGGTTGGGTGTTGATTAGTTGGGTAGGTGGGTAGTAGGTACATAAGTGTTCAAAGTGGCGCACGTGACAATCTTATCAAACGTTTATGGTAAGTTTGTCATATTACAGCTACCCATTTATTTCAGGAAAATTCTTTTTCTTTTTCTTCCAAATTTCTTTAATTTTTCTTTGCTTTTTCTTTCATTTCATTTTTCTTTCGATTTTCAACAAAGAAAAGTTGATGGATGCCTGTCGGGTCAAGTAACAACTTTTGTCAAGCCAAAAGTTCACCCGTCCCTTCTCTATTATCTGACAGCTACACATACGTAGAATGTGTACGTACGTGCTACACATGTGTGCGTGTAAAAGTATTGATATATGTATTTATCAATATGCGCCTAGGCCAATTAGCCAGCAATTAATTTTAAATTAGGTAACCAGTTGACAGCTAGTCAACCGCTCGTCCAAATTTTCTTTCTTTTTCTTTGATTTTTCTTTCATTTGCTTTTTCTTTCGACCAAAATTTCTTTCATTTTTCTTTGCTTTTAATTTTCCCGAAATAATTGGGTAGCTGTAGAAGTACTGCATAGGCATTTGAGAATGAAAGTAAAACTGCAGTAGATCGTATAGACGTTTTCTTCAAGTAAATGGTATTTTTTGAATTTTAAAAAATATGCTCTTTATTTATGTAACAACAAATGCAATTGCTTTTATCAGCGCTAAGTTCTTTTTTGCAGATGTATATATTCGCTAGCTTGTTTTTTCTGCGGTTGTGTTTTCTTCTCCATGAATTGGTATTCGGACCCTTTTGGACTTGGACGGGTGGAAGTATCGTCCTTACGTTTCGCTGCCGTGCTTAGTCGACTTTTAGATGGTTTTTTTGTGACCTGAATGGGTGAGACTCGCCTGTCTTTGTTTTTCTTCAGCTTCAACGAGGACGATCTTTTTTTACCACTGTGCTGTGATAATTGAGACCCTTTTGACGGTATAATATCCTTGCTTAGTCGGACAGACGTTTGCTTTGATTTGTTTTGTGTTCTTTGACTCTTTGACTTCTTGTCTTTATCTAGACTGGTAAAAAGTTTGCTTGGCTGAGACTTTTTTACTACAGGAACGACTTTCTTTGGATGATCCGCCGTTTTCTTAGGATGCTCATCCGGTTTTTTAGGAGAATCTGTCTTTTTCTTCGGATGATCTTCCGGTTTCTTCGGAGAATCTGAAGGTTTAGTTTTCTTAGTTTTATCTACTTGCGGTTTTTCAACTTTCGCTTCAGCAGTTTTCTTCGGTTCATCTGCAATAATTTTTTCAGGCTTTTTCTCTTGCGAATTGTCACTTGGTGCTTCTATATTAATTCTTGGCAAAATCACAGTCTTAACTGGTGCAATCTTTTTAACAGGCGCAATGGGGACCGTCTCCATAGCAGTGAAAGTGCCCTTTTTACTTTTTGGCGTATCCTTCGACGGTGCTGAAGCAGTTGTCTCACTCGACACCTTAGCGGGTTTTGGGGGCGTCCTATGTCTCGATGGTTCAGCAGTCTTTTTCTGTTCTGGTGAGGCAGTTTTAACTGAGATCTTAGCACTGTGTAAATCAGCGTCGGGGGGTTGACTTCTAGAAATCGGGGCAGTTTTCACTTGTTCGGTCAGTGTGCTTTGTATATTAGTCGGAGCAGTTTTTACTTCCGAATCCATGGCGACATGACCGGCCGTCTTCACCGGATCAGTCGTACTTCGCATGGTGGTCGGAGCAGTTCTCGAATCAGACATGCTGACCTGATCAGGTGGCGTAACTGCTTGTTTTGAAATTGGAGCCGTTATCACGTGGTCGGGAGCAACACACGGCACTGCAGTTTTTACATCCATTGCCGTCCGGTTTTTGCAGGCTTCTCTTTGTTTTTCCAGCAACGCTTTCTGGTGTGCTGCAGTCAGCGTCACGTAATGGTCTTCTTCCGCTTCAACGTCTGACGACCCGCCAATATTTAGCGTACTTGTATCCAGCATTATCTTTTTACCAGAGACTTTAGGCGCTAGCAGCCCTAGAACAAAAGTGATATCATATTACTTTAAAATTTAGTTAAACACAAACAAAGGCTTGTCCATAAGGAACGCGCGCGTTACCAAAAAATACAACCATGGTACAAAAATACGAATGTATTCTATATACATATAATAAACAAGATTAAGATCAAAACAAAAACATTGATAGTCTAGGTGAAAAAAATAGATAGCAATATAATGTTTCTTAAATTACTCTTTTTACTCTTTTTAACGCAAAGCTAAAGGAAATTGTTCTAAAAACTTCTTTTCTCAAATTGGTCCTTCTAAATCGATATTCCAGTCTCTATTACAGTTGACCAAAATGGACTATTTCCGCATTGGCAACAAAACCGGCATTTTTTTAAATATGTGTCGTAAGAACGCAAAAAAACAATTTTTTTGCTTAATATCCTATAAAAGATCTGAGAATTGAGAAGGTTCCATATAAGTCTGAACTCAAGGATTTACAATTGAGTCCTCTCCGGGGATTAACTAAAAAAATGAGTCAACATTCTTTTTACCTCATCTGCACTGTCTGAAAAAAGTCTCAAAAATTCGACCTAATCAACGTCCAAGTATAGAAATGACTCAATTTGACCTACTGGGTATTGTATCATAACCATCCATCTGATCACTGGCAGCGCTCTCGTTTAATGCAATTTTCACTCGTTTTACATCTGGAGAGGTGTCAGTTGCTTTGCTGTATTTTGCAACTGGTATGGCCTTTAATTCCGGTCCCTTGTAACTAAATTTAGTTCCTTTCATCCATTTTGCATAGATATTGGCCGACAATTTTGGTGCGTCTTCTTCCTCCTCTGTTCCCTCACTGTCTACTACTTTGACTTCTGACTCCATAAAGACAAGACGTTTTTGGCCTTCCGCACTGGTTTTGGTAAATTTGGGGGCGATAGGTTCTAGTTTTGGTCCCTGAAAGGGCAGTTTTACGGCTCCCGCCCATTGCGAATAAATTCCGGCTCTCATTTTAGGTTTTCCGTCATCGTCTTCATCTTCTTCGTCTTCTTTATCGTCGGACATTAAACTGAGAATTTTGTTGATTGGCGATTTTGACTTTTCAATATGCTTCGATTCCATTTTTTAGAATTGTTAGTAATCAGCAACAACCGAGTTAAGCCAGTTCTAATGACGTGACATACATATTGTCGAGTTTCGTTTCATATCTTAGTATCTAGTTTTTGTGCAGGTATAATATTTCCCATTGATTGTGTTACTTCAACTTACGTTGACAAAATAGTATTTCTCTCTTTAAATTGGTAAATTTTAGAAACTAGGTTTGTAGTCAACTCAACAGTTTATATTTATTTCATTTACGTTCAGTCATTTTTTGCATACGAATTAGTTGATGAAAAGTTTATCCTGAATATTTCAAAGTTGGCATCTGGCAGAATCTTATTTATATTTCAGTAAGTGAACAGGAACTTTTCGCCAAGTTCTTGGTTGTCACTTAACCCAAGATAGCCCATGACTCCATAGAAAACGGCATTGAACGATGCCGTTACACGAAGTTCATGTAACATACAATATGATATGCCCCATGATAATACACCTCATAATGCACCTCAAGGCATCTCCACATGGTTTATTCAATTT
>JASANF010004179.1:0-51846 GCA_030248245.1 Trissonchulus sp. WLG1_4 | reverse complement strand
TTCTGCTTCTGACGGGATTTGCATTTATATAATTAATTTCTCGGCTCGAAAAAATTTGTGATACGTCTTCATTTGACCAAGTTCGGCCTAAAAAGTGAAAAATTCTCCAATTTTGTTTTTGAGGGTTGTCGCTTTTAGACCCCTGCATTATTGTGGCTTAATGTTTTGGGTATGAGCTAAAAAATGTTAGCTCTGATGTTTTCGGTAGGCCAAAAATAGTATGATGTTCGCACAATATACTTTGTTATCGGCAAATTATTGTGTTAAATTCTGCGGTTTTTGCTGGGCCAAAACGTTAGCATTGGCGAAAATTATTGAGACTTGAGAGTCTGCTGAAACTTTTTTGGTCGTTTTAGACAATTTGCTAAATGGTATTTGGTAGATAAAAGATAAATACCGATAAGAAATAAATAAGGAAGAAAATATTTTTATAACTCCAATTTACCAAATTATGTCCAAAATTAAAAAAAATTCCTATGCTACCTTTCCTACCTTTCCCTTTATTGTTACAAAAAATCTAAAGGTCATGCCCTCTCAGAATTCTTTCTACTTTATTTGACCGAAATCTTCGGCACATAGACGTACAACGGGGTCTGGGGGGCAAGCTCCCCCTAGACTTTTGATTCCGGGACAAGCAAACCCTCCTCATAGTTGAAAAAGGTGCCAGAAAACTCAAAATTTGCCCCTGATTGCTTTAAAAATGATCAAAAAGCTAAAAATGTATATACAAATTTTGAAAAAAATTCCCATTTTTAGGCCGTTATGAGTTCAAGTCCCCAATATGTCGGACAAGACCCCCTAAAATTTGAAAAATCCGGGACAAGCCCCCCACCATCCCATCGGTCTACTTAGTTTTGACCCCCCCTGTCAAAAAATCGCAATTTAGTAATTTACATCTTTTCTTGGCCAAAAAACACAGATTCGAACAAATTTTGGCCAAAATTGGGTAAAAAACCGCTTAAGTTTCATAAAAATGTAAGATAATGTAACTAGCAATATTGCTGCAGTAAACATTGCATTGCTACTGTAAAGCCATAATTTAATTTTGACGAACCAAAAATAAAAATGACGACAGGAATTTAAAAATGACGCCAGAATGATGAAATCCGATTTTGAAAAAAAACCCTGCTTTCCTCTATACTTCTGAAGCTCAAAAACAATGAAA
Organism: Trissonchulus sp. WLG1_4; assembly: GCA_030248245.1. Lineage (NCBI taxonomy): Eukaryota > Metazoa > Nematoda > Enoplea > Enoplida > Ironidae > Trissonchulus > Trissonchulus sp. WLG1_4. Next base: position 50,681 of record JASANF010004179.1, on the reverse strand, counting down.
AACGTGGTTCAAAGCAGGGGCGTAGCCAGGGGGGGGGAATGGGGGGAATTCCCCCCCCGAAATTTTTTCCGACTGAAATTTTACACAAGGGTCCCCCCTTTGGTTTTTATGGTCCGGCCGGAAAAAATTTCTGATACGTCTCCAATTGACCATATTTGGCCTAAAAATCAAAAAAATTCCCCAAATTTTTTTCTGGGGGCTGCCGCCCCCAGACCCCTGCAACTCTTTGGCTTAGTGTCTTTTGCTTTTGTCTTACCTGAAAGCATATGCATGTGCATATAGTTGCATTTTGCATTATGTATTTGCTTAATACGCTGCATAGTGCATCGTTTTAGCTGTTTTGTTGTTACAAAAATGACATTTTTAGTAAAAGTACAGTTTTTAATACCAAAAAATTTCAGAAAATTTGCAGATTTGCTAGCTTTTGAACTCGTGCCGGCCCTTCATTATTGTAAATTTCGGTGTTTTGAGTTCCAATTTTACGTTAGACGCTGCTGTGGTCAAAAATTAGCATTGGTTTTCACCGAAAAATGCTAATATGTGTCGTTTTTTGCGTTAAAATAGCAATTAAGTGCATTTTTAACATACTTAAAAAAATCGAAAAGTCATTCCCCCCCCCGAAATTTTTTTCTGGCTACGCCACTGGTTCAAAGTGACTGTTCAAAGTTTGTGCGGGAAAAAACCCTATTGCGGGGAAAAACCCTATTTTGTTTGGTGACAATTTTTTGCTAAACTCGCCCACTGTTGCTACAAAAGTTGATTCATCTGGTCTAAAAACATGCGTAGACTTCATTGAAACCGTTTTTTCGGCCGAAAAACGTTTTTGTCGTTTTGGACAATACCACGACACCCCTTACGAAACCTGTTTTGGTGATGTTTAACCAAAATTTGGCATTTTTTGGAATATTTAGGCTTTAGCTGCTGCGTACCACTTAAATCCAAGAATGGTAGACGCGGGCGGTGTTTGCCCACCGTTTCGAAGGTTATAAGCGCAAAAAACTGTTTCTAATACTTTTAAATACGGAAAAAATGCAGATTTGGGCAGAAGTCATTTCTGCCAAAAAGGGTCAATTTTTGAAGAGTCATTGTGAGTCACATGGGTGTCGGAGAAACGGTTTTTTTAGTCCATACAGCAGCCTAAGAGTTGTAGAACACGATGAAATTGTATTTATACTCACTGCTAATAGAACAACCAAAAAAAGTGATAGGGTTTTTTCCCCGCATTAGGGTTTTTTTATATATTACATATATATATATATATATATATATATATATATATATATATATATATATATATATATATATATATATATATATATATATTACACACACACTTAATTCAGTATATGCATGAACATCAACATATACCTGGTAAATATACATATACCTACAAAAGAATCATTGCGTCGTGGTGACATATTTACAATATCAATATCAAAACAACCTAACCCAGTTCTGTCACTGCAGAAAAACAATCTTAGCAGGTCGGGAGAAATGATGTTTTTCAGCAATCCGAATCTCTGTCTCTGACAGCTAGTACCCACAGGCGACCTACGCAAACTCTTCTGTACAAATACAACTGTGAAATGAGATGAGATGAAAAACGAAACCCCCTTGCCAGAATAGAACGCCATAATATTGGCTTAATTAAGCTGCTAGGAAATTTCATCTTCTTTTGAATTTGAAGACCGCCTGTACATTTCCAATTTCAAACGACAGAGACACTTCAATCTGTGAATAAAGGCTGAGCTTTAGTGAGAAATGCTTTGAGCAAACTTGAACAGCACAATACACAGGCACGTGAGAGCTTGACAGCGCGGGTCGTCAATTCAACCCAATAAAAACCTGGAATGACGCTGTTGTTCAAATTTACCTAAAACAGTACTACACGTAAGTTACCACCATCAGAACTTATATTATATATAGCAGGCGGGGGGAAAACCTACCCCGGTTCCGGAACTTGAGTACAAGGTATATACAGGTCTAAAAATTTGCCAGCATATAGTACAGTTTCTGTGGGCAAACATATATAAGCGGTATCCAAAAAGGGTCTCGCTGGTATTTTTTATGAGTCAAAAATTTTGACCCCCCCCATTTTTGACTCGACATGGCTCCAAGGGAGGTGAATTTTGGAGTCTCATTTCTCAGCATCAGCACTAAGAGATGCGAGCTCAAATGTAAAAACACTTTTACAGAGGACTATTATACCCTTCCTCTATTCATGACCGCAGTGGCAGGTCCCTCCTTTTTTCGTACAATGAAGGGCATGACCGAAATTAGAAGAGGTAAAAAACCCTCACTTTTTGAAAATGGTCTGGTGATCAGGGTTGGCAGTCTCGGTCTCGTAAAAAAACCGAGACTAGGCTGGTCCCGGTCTCGGTATCGGTAGAAAACCCGAGACCTGTCATAGGGTGGTTTCGGTATTTCATATGACACTCGAAGTTTTGAAATTTTTGCAAGATCACTATGACTTTCTCAATTTAAGTTTCAAAATAGAATGCGAAGCATGAAAAGATAAACTGTTGGTGCAGAAGTCAGTGTACTGGCAAAAATCTTAGATTAACTTCAAGTTTGAACTGTGTAGATATTATATATACACCGTCTGTTTTTATCATACTAGAGTTTATAACTCAAGTTTGAGCTAGAATGAGTTGCCTGACTTACCTGGGACCTGTCAAGCATAATATACCGTACGTCAAATAGTAAAATACAGACCATATATCAAATATATAGTGCTAACTTCGTACTTAATTTGTAATTAAAAAATTGCAAGCTTCTGCAACTTACTAAACACGAACTGAGTGTGCTGTTTTTGAGCCCCGTCTATATATATATATATACTACATGTTAAAACATTAAGCATTCGAAAAAAACCTAGGCACAATCTAATAATTTCTTGGCTATAGGGTGCTTGGGTTTGGGGCAGCAAGCCTTCCGGCTTCCACCCACATTGTATAACTGAGTCAGCGGGAGAAACTCTCTCCGAACTTCTGATAGTAGCACCAGCACGGACGATTCTACACTGGCACCAGAGTTAAGCTGTAAAATTCCAACCTATATATACATATGTATGCAGTATATATGCACTGGAAAATGCCTGTGATAAAACGCCCTGCTAAGAAGTGTGCGAAACTTCTCGGTCTCGTATATAGGTCTCGTTTGGGTGGTCTCGGTTGCCTAGTCTCAGTCTCGGTTGCAAACCCGAGACTTGCCAACCCTGCTGTTGATGTCGAAAAACCTAGTAGCTACTCCAAAAGACTCATGATGGTAGCACAAAAAAGACGTTTATTGTTAACACAAATGCACATACTGAGACTTTCTTGATCGAATTTTGGAATACGGGACTTAGTCATTTTGAGGTCCCTTTGGAGCGGAAACTAGTATATATTCTCCGATATAGGGATAGACCGCTGGCTCGGCTCGGCTGCCGAGCCGGCCGGCTCGGATCGGCTCGGCAAATTGCCTTTGGCTCGGCAATTTTGCCGAGCCAGGCCGAGAGCTGAGACAGTCGTGAATTTTCAAGAACTAACTTTCGAAAGTTTAAAAACTCTTCCCAGAATCCAAAAAGCTAGTGCTGTATATACGGTTTTTGTGTTTTTTCGTTAATAAACCGATCTCTCATACCGGTATATCTCGGGGGGAGTGCGGCCACCCTACCAATTTTTTTATTGGAATTCATGTAAGAATATGTGTGTATTAGGCGCAATTTGTTTGCCTAATATACTGTTTTGTGTTACATTTATATCATTGCAAAAACGACATTTTTAATAAATTTGCTGGCCGCATTGCAATATCCAAAAGCTTAGTAAATTTTCGATTTTTCACTCTGGCTCCCGTTGTACAAAATTCCTGAAAAGCGGTGGGAAAATAAGCAATATTCATGGTTCTTCAGATATAGTAAAAGTGAAAAAATTTAACGTATAAATACATTAAGTAATATTGTTGGTAAAAGCCGGCTTCGTGGCGAAAATGGACGTCAAAATAAATCAGGCCCTTCACAGGAATCTGAATTTTCTGTAAAATTTTTTCAGTTACACATTTTTCAGATATATATATACTGAACTATTTCACAATTATTACTGAACTATTATATATTTCACAATTATATATATACTGACTTCAGAGGAATTTCAGATAATTTTCAGAATAATTCAGGCAAAGTTCAGATAATTTCACCCAGAATTCAGAGACTCTATATAAATTTTATCTGAAAAAATGTTACTGGCTAATTCTACAGAAAATTCAGATTTACTGGTTTTCCTGTACTTTCAAGTTTCATCCTTTTGTCGACGTCATTGTGTAGCTATCGATATAAAAATTGATGAATTTTTATTGAATTTTCGCACAATTTGCAGTTTGCCACCAAAAGTAGCAAACATTTAGGGTACCCCCCTGCCGTGGTAGGTCCTGCACTGCCAAGCGCGTAGTCGGGGGGGGGGGTCGCGACCCCTCTTTTGGTCGAACCTGAAGAAATTGTCTACAAGGGTCCCCCGTATGGTTTTTAATATCGCCCGGCCACCAAAATTTCGATAGGTCTCCAATTGACCAAATTTGGCCTGAAATTCAAAAAATTCTCATTTTCTTCTGGGGGCTGCCGTCCCCAGACCCTTGCAACTTTGTGGCTTACTATTCGTTGATATTATCTTTTATCAAAGCCAATGCATGTCTGCAAGAGTATATACATTCTGCTGAACTTATTTGTGTAATATACTGTCTATGATGTTCCCATCTTTTGTTTTACTTTTCTTGTCGGAAAATATTTCTGATACGTTTCGAGTTGACTCAATTCTGCCTAAAAGTTTCAAAAATCTCGATTTCCTGGGGGCTACCGCCTTCAGACCCCTGTTATCTGTGGATTAATTCTCTTTGCGTTTTCACCACTGGCGGCCCGAATTACTCGGCTGTCTCTGAATTTAGGAAGGAGCTTCCCCCATCCCCTCCAACTGCACGAGTATCAAATAAAAGCTCTAATTCTTCCTTGCTTCTTGACGAAAGTTAAAAATTTGTCACTTAAAAAAAACTTGTGCCCCAAAACATTGATTCCCGGAGCGCACGATCAAATTTTGATAAAACCCAAAATTACCCATAGCCGGCCGGCTCGGCTCGGCTCGGCCCGGCATGCCGAGCCGGCCGGCTCGGCTCGGCTCGGCACCGAAATTCCCGGCTCGGTCTAACCCTACTCCGATACTATTGCGATTGCCTGTTTTTTGTATATATGTATGTTTTCAATTATATATAACCTGTTAATTCCTTTTTTAAACACCAAATAACCGAATGAACGTAAAATATGCCCGTCACGACCGACGACCACTGACCAGTCTCACCAACTTACGGTACCCTCCACGGAGGGTCGTTGGGGTAAAAAGTAGCCATAAAGAGCTGCATTTGAAGCGTGGTAGCAACTTTTTAGTTGTTTTTAACGTTATCGGGCGATATTAAGGTGTTTTGTTTTCAAATTAGCTCAAGTGTACGTAAATAGTCTATATACACATTCGAACTCAACAAAGTTAGCTTGTTGAACAAACGAAAGATGAAGTGTGTACTGTATATACAGTGTACACACTTACCCATCGTACAAATGTACCCAACAGTATGTATAGCAGGCGGGGAAAAAAAAACCCACCCCATTTTTTGGGGGAAAAAAAACCCACCCCAGTTCCGGAACTTGGGTATGTGGTACAGGTCTAAAAATTTGCCGGCGTATAGTACAGTCCCTGTAGGCAAACGTATATAAGCGGTATCCAAAAGGGGTCTCGCTGGTATTTTTTATGAGTTAAAAATTGGACCCCCCCATTTTTGACCCAACATGGCTCCAAGGGAGGTGAATTTTGGAGTCTCATTTCTCAGCACTAAGAGATGCGAGCTCAAATGTAGAAACACTTTTACAGAGGACTACCCTTCCTCTATTCATGACCGCAGTGGCAGGTCCCTCCTTCTTTCGTACGAGGAGGGGCATGACCGAAATTAGACGGGGTAAAAAAAACCCATGTGGGGGAAAAAAAACCCACTTTTTGAAAATGGTCTGGTGATGTCGAAAAACCTAGTAGCTACTCCAAAAGACTCATGGTAGTGCAAAAAGACGTTTATTATTAGCACAAATGCGAAAACTGACACTTTCTCGATCGAATTCTGGAATACGGGCCTAACAGTCGGACTTTGTCATTTTGAGGTCCTTTTGGGGTGGAAAGTAGTATTTTCTGGTACTATTGCCAGTTTTTTGTATGTTTTTAATTTTAACCTATTAATTTCTCTTGTTTAAACGCCAAATAACCGAATGAAAGTAAAATATGCCCGTCACGACCAGTCACACCCACTTACGGTACCCTCCACAGAGGTTCGATGGCGTAAAAAGTGGCCACAAAGTGCAAATTTTGCATGCATTTGAAGCGTTATCGCAACTTCTTAGTTGTTTTCAACGTTTTCAGGCGAAATTAAGGTGTTTTGTTTTCAAATCTGAAAATTCAAAATTTTATAATGGGCTGCGAAGGGCAGTTTTCAAACTTGTGTCCCTGAGGCCCTATAGCAAATCTGCGTATAGTTTTGGTATCAGGGGCCTCTACTACTCCTAATACGTGCCATAGCGTTGAAAAACTACCGCTAACACCCTTTTCGGGTGATTTATGGGGTGGGTTTTTTTTCCCCCACATGGGTTTTTTTTCCCCCAAATGGGTTTTTTTCCCCGGGAAATTTTTGGCTTCCCGCCAAAAAACGGTTAGAGATAGCGAAATGAAACCGGTCCCAGCGTTTAGAGCAAGCTTAGGCCTACGACAGATTTTTTTGGTTTCCCGTGAAAACGTATAGTCTATCAGCTACATGACGAAATATGAAAATGCGGGTTTTTTTTCCCCGCCTGCTATACAAACCCCATCGTAACTGGTCAATTCATGGTACGGTAGGCGCTATAGCCCAAACAGAGACGATGGATTCATAACTTCAGTCGCACGTAGGTATTTCCGTTCAGCCAGCAAAAATAGGAATAATCATGCTTATAAGCTGATCTTATGAGAAGCGTTATCATTTCATAATTTTGCCGGCTAAACAGACATACGAAGGCGTACTCGTAAGTAATGAACCGACCCTTACGCCAACGCCCTATTCTGAACTCTGACTTTATGAAATATCTAGCACATCTGCTTGGATAGGTGTTTTATTTATCCTTTTAATAAAAATCTAAAGTGAAATTATTGGTGTTAAAACCCTTAGGGATGGAATAAGTCGGAAAAACGGCATTTTTTCGACTAATGATCCGGAGTCTCCCTATATCCCCTAAACCGAGGGGGGTCAAAATTGAACGCTCTTTCGAATAGGCTAGGTTAGAAGTTTGTAGGATGTAAGCTTCAGCTAGAAATCAAACTTTGTCAAAATATTAAACTTTACATGAATTTTTTTGCGCAAAATTGAATTTAGGCAAAAATACTTCATCAAATGAAAACCTGCTGCTTCCATTGAAAGAGTGTATAACTTCTAAGCTACTGATGGCTGAAAAAAATTTGAAAATCGGTTCAGGCTGTGAAAAGTTACAAAACTTTTTCTAAAGCTACCCGGGCCAGGCTGATTGAAGCGTTACAGCACAAGTAAGGTTCAGTGAAAATTTCGGGCCATAGCTGGAAATTTTTTTAAAATATGGAGCTGGTTGCAGCAAACTCATTTTTGATGCTTTATCGGCAGGCTTTCCCATAAAATTAGGCCTCAGGCTTAGGCTTAGGCTCAGTGCTTAGGCTTAGCGCTTAGACTCGGAGCTCAGGCTTAGGCTTAGTGCTCATACATAAGCAAGATCCGGGATTCATCCGGGATTTTCCCGGGTGGAGCGCGCGACCGCGCAGCGAAAGAAGTTGGACCGCGCAGCCCGAGCGGAGTTAGGATGCTCGCTTTGACTGTGGGGACCGCGCGCATGACGGACGTGAGGATTGACTGCCAGTGGAGCCGAGTGGTTACGGTGTTCGATTTCTAATCTGAAGGTTGGAGGACGAATCCCAGCTACTCGGTTATACGTAGTCTCCTTGAGCAAGAGATTAGGGCCACATTGCTCCTGCCAACCCAGCAGTCTATTCTCATCTGGTCGGTAAATGGCCAAATGGGTACCACAATAACCTGGGAAGGTAACAGGGGTCTGTGTAGGGCATTATGCCTTGAGGGGCTGGACCCCCTCCACGGGTGTAGTCACTCTTGAAGTGGCACCTCTGACGCTCCAGGGCTTTGTAACGGAGATGAGCACCGCACCCGAGGGCGGACACGCCAAAGGATAGTTCTCTATCCGCGGGTTACCTTTACTGCGCAGTCTAACGGCAACGGGACTTTGATTGCGCAGTTTAACCATTATTGACTGCGCAATCCTAACGACCGCGCAGTCTAACTCTAGATTGACTGCGTGGTCAACCTATTTTTAGACTGCGCAGTCAGTAGGATTGCGCAGCCAATAAGAGTTGGACCGCACAGTCCAAAACTCCAAATAGTCCGCGCAGTCAAACTATTAATTGACTGTGCAATCCTAACGCCCGCGCAGTCTAACTCTAGATTGATTGCGCGGTCAACCTATTGTTAGATTGCGCAGCCAATAAGAGTTGGACCGCGCAGTCTAAAACTCCAACTAATCCGCGCAGTCCAAAACTTCAAATAGTCCGCGCAGTCAAACTATTAATTGACTGCGCAATCCTAACGACCGCGCAGTCTAACTCTAAATTGATTGCGCGGTCAACCTATTGTTAGACTGCGCAGTCAGTAGGATTGCGCAGCCAATAAGAGTTAGACCGCGCAGTCTAAAACTCCAAGTAGTCCACGCAGTCCAGTGGCGTACCCAGGGGGGGGCGGCTGGGGGCACATCAGCCCCCCCCTTCGCGATTTTAGCCCCCCTCCCCCTTCGCGATTTCAGCCCCCTCTTTTTCACTTTTTTTCCTGTGGTCTTCTTTGGTTTCATGACACCGCTAAAAAAAATTTTCCGACACGTTCCCAATTGACTAAAATTACACTGAAATTTCAAAAATTTTCCAAAATTTTCTTTCGAGGAGATCTCGCCCCTAATTCATTACTGTTCTAATGTATATACATGACTTATATCTGCTATGGTGTATTAATAATGAGTAATGCTGACAACTATTATTGGTATTTAGTTATATATTTTGTGTGGCTTTTAATTAAAAACCGTGTGGTGGGTGGAGTGGAGGACGAACGTCTAAGGATAGCGCTTGTTGTAGTGTCAGTCACGAGACACTCAGCCCGCCTGCCGTACGTATATACGCAGGCGGGGCTAATTTGCATATTGACATGCAGACAGTCTCCAGGCTGGCTGGCTCTCTGGAGGTTGAGTCGGTTGAGCTGTATTGTACTGTCTGGTGACTGCGTGTTGTGCACCCTGTTCGGTGCTACATAATAAACCGTGTTGACCTGTGTCTCATTGCATTTCTTGTAGCGGCTGCATAGCCGAGCACCCAACTAGAAGTCGGCACCACGCCGATACCACACTGTGTCACCCATGGTTTTTCTTCAATTTTTTCCTGTATACAACGTATTTTTCAGGTTTGGTAGCCCCCCCATGGGCCGATTTTTCGTGCTTTTTTTATCTAAATAGGTTAACAGTTTGAAATATTTGACATAACAAAATCTGACTCTGAACAGACCGCTGCTACAACTATGATTTCTCGACAAGTGTTGCTTAGAATTGGTTTTTCTATGCAATTACATATTATTTCAAAATTCTAAAAATACTCCAGCTTCTGGGGGGGGGGCTGCCAAACCCAGACCCCTGCAACCACTATTTTTTTACGACCAGTGTTGCTTAGAATTGCTTTTTCAATGCAAATTTTATTTCAAAATTCTAAAAAAGCTTTAGCTTCTGGGGCCTGCCGCCCCCAGACCCCTGCAACCACTATGATTTCACAACAAGTGTTGCTTAGAATTGCTTTTTCAATGCAAATTTTATTTCACAATTCTAAAAAAGCTTCAGCTTCTGGGAGCTGCCGCCCCCAGACCCCTGCAACCACCATGATTTCACAACAAGTGTTGCTTAGAATTGCTTTTTCAATGCAAATTTTATTTCACAACTCTAAAAAAGCTTCAGCTTCTGGGAGCTGCCGCCCCCAGACCCCTGCAACCACTATGATTTCACAACAAGTGTTGCTTACACAGGAAAACCAGTAAATCTGAATTTTCTGTAAAACTTTATCTGTCATGGATTTTTCAGATGTTTTTACCCTTTCCATTCAGAGACATTTTACAGACTTTCAGAGGAATTTCAGATAAATTTCAGAGAATTTCAGGGAAAATTCAGAGAATTTCACCCAGAATTCAGAGACTCTAAATTTTATCTGAAAAAAATGTTACTGGCTTTTCAGATAAATTTCAGATACGTTTTACAGATGTTTCAGAGAAAATCCACATGTTTTTCACATCTGTAAATAGCAGGTAAAATTTATCTAAAATTCGTGTAAAAAGTATCTGAAATATATCTGAAAAGCCAGTAACATTTTTTTCAGATAAAATTCAGAGTCTCTGAATTCTGGGTGAAATTCTCTGAATTTCCGCTGAACTTCTCTGAAATTCCTCTGAAAGTCTGTAAAAGATCTCTGAATGGAAAGGGTAAAAAACATCTGAAAAATCTGTAACCGAAAAAAATTTACAGAAAATTCAGATCCCTGGTTTTCCTGTGTTAGAAATGGTTTTTCAATGCAAATTTTATTTCAAAATTCTAAAAAAGCTTCAGCTTCTGGGGGCTGCCGCCCCCAGACCCCTGCAACCACTATAATTGCACGACATGTTGCGTATATAAAACTTTTTTGCAATATCAATGAAATCAGTAAAAAAATTTTAAAAAGCTGAACTTTCTGCAGACTGCCGCGGACTGCGTGTGCGTATTCACCCCCCCCCCCCCCCGGTCGTCGACCATCAAGTTCAGCCCACCCCTTCGCGAAATCCTAGCTAGCTGACGCAGTCCAACTATTAATTGACTACGCAATCCTAATGACCGCGTAGTCTAACTCTAGATTGATTGCGTAGTCCAATTATTAACATTGGAAAGATATTACGACTGTATTGGTGATAATTTTCGACAATTAATTAGCCCATATATAAATAACAAAAAATGATTTTCGACAAATTTTGAATTTTTTTGGAAAAGCTAAAAATGAACATTTTTTCGCTTCAAAGCTAAAAATGAACTCAGCGCACCAAAAAACAAAATTATGTTTTCGGCAACAAAAAGTCCTGCTGGAATTTTTCCCCCTATTCTTTAGTTGCACCCCTTAATCTATTTAGAATTTTAAAGTCTTTTCTTTTTAAACATTGTTTGATAAAAGCTAGCTCATAAGGGCCGGTATTCATAAAAGTCGGGATAAAAAGCTAGGCTTTTTATCCGTAAGTCTGGCTTGAAAAAGCCGAGATAAAAAGTCTGGCTTGCGCACAAGCTTGGATTTTTATCCGAGCTTTTTGGTCAATTCAGGCAGTGGCGTATCCAGGATTTCGCAAAGGGGGGGGGGCCGCGGAGCAACTGTGAGCCACCGCCGATCAAAGGGGGTCTGGCGAGGACGGCAACCCTCGGACCTTTTTGTAATTGTAACCATCGATAAACTACAATAGTGAATCTGCAGCAAGCACTTAACTTTGCAGGGGTCTGGGGGCGGCAGCCCCCAGAAGTTGAAGCTTTTTTGAGATTTCAACCATCGAAATTGCATTGAAAATTGCACTTTTTACATGAAATAAAGAAATGTAGTGGATATACAGCTAGCATTTAGCAATGCGGGGGTCTGGGGGCGGCAGCCCCCCCCCAGAAGTTTCAGCCTTTTTGAGGTTTTAACCATCGACATTGCAATGAAAACTACACTTTTTGAAGTTTTAGCTTTTTTGAGGTTTTAACCATCTACATTGCACTGACAACTGCACTTTTGACATAAAATAAACAAAAATATATAATTTTAAAATATTAAACATTATTATTTAAGCTCATGGATCAAAAAATAGGCCCAAGGGCCTATGACCTACGTTATATATAGTCGAGCGGGGAACAAAAGTCACGTCCATTTGGCGTAAAAGCCCGTTGTGTACAGCTGCGTACATAAGAGTTGGAGTGAATCTTTTTGTGCTATGGGCCAGCGTAGGCTATTTTATGGCTGCGTTCAAAAATTGGGGTTTTGCGATGATTATCGTTGCAATATGCTTTTGCCAGGTGGCTTTTTCTGATCCGTCGTCAAGAACGACCGTTTCTGATGTGTCTTGCAATTTTAGGGTTGAAAATTGACACACGAGACGCGGATACACTTGCCGTTAGCGGATCATTATTCAAAGTTCCAAATGGTCGACTGTGGCTAATTTTATTATACAGAAACTATAAATTCGCCGAAAATTGCTAATATGTGTCGTTTTTAGCTTTAAAATAGCAATTAAATGCATTTTTAACGTTTTAAAACAAAGAAACCTCACCCCCCCCCTCCCCGAAATTTTTTATAGCTACGCCACTGCAGATTGGTGTAATAATGCTTCAAAAATTAAAATTAACAAAAAGTGAAAAAATCGTAAAAAAAATACAAACAAAAAAATACAAACATGTATGCAGCAAAGCAAAAAATAGTATACTTTGTATTTAATTTTGTATTTTTTACCCTATCTAACTAAACAAACATGTGAGACATTAATCAATTAGCACAGAATATGATAATAGACCTGGCATATATATAGGCATGCACAAAGAAAAAAGGTATTTGAGCCGAAAAAACATCAACAGAATGGAAAAAACTTAGAGATTTTTTTAATTTTGAAGGTAGAATTTGTCAATTGTGGAGGTATCAGAAACACTTGTCAGCTTTTGAAGTTTCGGAAAGGGGGGGGGGGCTGCGACCCTCTAAGGGGGGGCTCAAATCGCTAAGGGGGGGCTGTAGCCCACCCAGCCCCCCCCCTAAATACGCCACTGAATCCAGGCTTGTTCAAGCCTGGCTTTTCATCCGAGCTTTTTATTCATAATGAAAAAATCAATAAAATATACGTGGAAGCCGGGATTATAATCCAAGCTTGATTTTTATGAATACCATAAGCTCGGCTTTTTATCCCAGCTTTTATGAATACCAAAAAGCCTGGGGGGCGTTTCAGTAAGCCCTCTTAAGTGTGCTCATAAACTTGCGCATAAGCTGGTCTGTTATGAGCGAGTTACGAGCCTCTTAAGGATCGCTCGTAAAGTGTTTCAATAAAGTGCTCTTAAATTGCTCATAGCGTGCAGACTTATGCAGCACATAAGTCTGTGCATAAGTCAGCAAACGTGCATTCGTTTTGTTTTTGGACATGCATATCGTGTATTATTTTAGGATTTTACAACTTTATGTTATTTTTTGTGATTTTTGTGATGGGGGAGGGTTCTGGCGTGAGACAAATTTCCTGCCTAAATTTGAAAAAATAGGCATTTATTTGAAGTTTTAGCGTTTTTTACCAAAATTTTAGCCCAAAATTGTCGATCGTTACATTTTGATCAAAAAAGGTAAAAATTGTGTCAGTTTTGGAGTTTGGATGTGAAAAATTAGTAGACGCTTACGTAAAAAATCCAAAATTGAAATAAACCATGAGTGATCAAATCTCAATGCTATGCAGTTAAGCAAAACTTTTGAAAATTTGCTGTAAATCATAAATGACGTCACCTCAAGGAATCGTCGAACAAGTCTAAACTAGACTCACTCAGGGTAGGCGCGTCGCCTAAATGCGAATGAATCGAAATGCCTTGCTAAATGAAGCGGACAAGACTTGCATCAGAATAGCAGTCGCCCTGCGACACGTTAGTGCTTTCTGCAGCCTATTCACGCGAATAAGGGTCGATTCATACTTCAATAGGGCATACGGGCAAACGGACATAGGGCACACGGACACGGACAAAGCACGGTTCGTCCGTTTTTTCAATTCATACTTCCTAGGGCAAACGGACATTGGGACGTACGGACATACGGATATACGGGCATACGGACAAAGGTGCGATTCATACTTTTGAACCGTATGTCCGTTTGTCCGTATGCCCTACAATTTCGGGCAGAGTTGAACTGAATTCAACTTTGCCGGACATACGGAGTTACGGACAAGAAGTATAGAAGTGTCCGTATAGAAGTATGAATCGAGCCTAATAAGGAAAAACATTTTTGACACGTCTTATAAGCACTCAGGACTTAGGTCAGGTGTATAGATTATAAAGTATCAAAACTAATACTCTACAGATATATACAGGTACCTATTACATTTAAATTTCTCCATGCGCAATCTGTTTTTGTTCTGTATATAGACATCTTTCCCGAAAATTACGAATATTATATTGACATTAACGACTAGTAAATATTCAATACGAATCATAAAATGTTACAATACAACCGTATAACTCTAGTTAAAACAAATAATTTATAAACTTAAACTACATTTACATACGTAACAATAAAAATGAATGGCGATTGATTGATTATTATGATTTGGATGAACAATTATTTCTTCTGGACATAGCTTGCCTACAAAACAACATCGAGAACCAAAGAAGAACACGGGAGTTTTCTGGCAACAGGCAGCTGATGATAATGGCTGATTAATTCGCGGGAGCAGAAAGCACTAACGTGTCGCAGGCGACTGCTATTCTGACGCAAGTCTTGTCCGCTTCGTTTAGCAAGCGGAGTTTCCCTATTCGGCTGCAAAACTTGTCCTGGACAATGGACATTTAACAAGCTTATTAGCATTTTTCCGCTGCAGATCAGCCAACCTTCCTATTCTACCCACACTGCTGCCCTTGATGAAAGGGCATTTTTATAATAATTATTTAAATTTATTATATTTTTAAACTGAGCACGTATCATTCAAACTATCAGTTATGTAACTAGCAATCATGAAGCACAAAAAACTTTTTATGCTAATTACATGCACAGACACTCATGTAGTTAAGGGGATGGTGGAGAAGACCACCAAAATTCGGCCCTGGCGTCCCACCAGGTGTAAAACAGGGAGAGGGTCCCGACGTGAGACAAATTTTGTGCTAATATTGAAAAAAACGGCATTTTTTTATAAAATTTCAGCAGTTTTTCCCGAAATTTTGGCCAAAAATTGTCAAAATCGGTGCGTTTTGGTTTAAAAAAGGTAAGAATTGCGTCAGTTTTGAGATAAAGGGATCAAAATTTAGTGAACGCTTACGTAAAAAAATTCTCTATTGAAATAAACATGATGTAACAAAATGAACTAGTGCAAAGCAGTCACGTTAAAACGTATTTTCCACGCAGTTTGTATGCTCAGAATCACTTATGAGCTCGCTAGGAGCCCGATTTACTGCTCTTAAACTTATGCGCAAAATTATGCGTGCTCTTAACTTAAGAGCAGTTACTGAAACACCTAATCCTTAAGAGCACGCATAAGTTGCCCACTTATGAGCTCATAAGCGCTAAGAGCGCTTACTGAAACGCCCCCCTGGATAAAAAGCCGAGCTTGGTTTTATGAATACGAAAAGCCGGGATTTTAAGCCGGGCTTGCTCAAAGCTCGGATAAAAAGCCGAGCTTGCACTTTTATGAATACGGGTGAAGAATGCAAAAACATATTTGCTAAAAATGGACCACAATCTGTGCCAATCGGCATACCTATTTTCTGAGGAAAAATAATATTACCAAACGTAAAATAACGATTATTTATAAATTATAATCGAAATAATGGCATTTAAGGTGGCGCTCTTGAAATGTGGGTTTTGGCCATTATTTTGAATACGCGCAAAAACAAACAACCATCGTAACAACAAAAGTTGTTCAGAAGTAAATTTCCTTCAAATTGATGCCCATATCACATGAAAAAATTTTGAACATTTTTTAGCTTTTTTCAGCAAGAAAAATAGATTTTCACGGAAATATGTAGCTTTATAACTCAGTGTAATTTACACGTTTACATATGTGATAATTTTGTAAGATTGAAAAACACTAGTAGCTGTGTTTTACTTGAACACACTTTAAAATTTTATGTGTTTTATTGAGTTTGGTGTAATTTTTTTGTAAAACAAAGCAGTTTTTTTGCATGATGCTAAAATAAAGTGCGTGTGAATACAAACGCAAATTTTCGGCCTGCGATTTTTAAAAATTGGCTCAACGAGAAAACGTAACATTTGGCACATTAAGGGGGGCGCTCCGGGAATCAAGGATTTGGGCCGTATTTTTTAAAAACAGCCAAAATGACCTATCATTCTTGAAGGAAAGTTGCCCAAAACAATATTTCTGATGTTTTGACGTGCATATCTCCATAGCAAAAAATTTGGAAAAAATTGGACATTTTACTGATTTTATTCGACTTTTACACCAATTTTTCGGCATTCGATTATAAAATGCTGGTAAGATATTTTTCTACAAAATTTTGCACAATTATAGCCGTAGGCTGTGCGCAGTTGAACAATTTTTTAGTTTTTTAAAATAAAGTCTAGAAAATTTTTTATATGAATTTTATTGCTCAGAGTTCGACTTCGAAAACACATAATGACATTTTTTATCCAAACCCGACATAAATGTTAAAAACCAAAATAATGTTCAACTAGAGAAGCACATAAGCTACATTTTGGTATATAAAGTGTGACTATACGCATAGGGATGTTTTCAGTTACCGATTTCTTAATCAGTTCAGTTAATCAGTTAACTGATTAGCTGAAAATGAGATCAGTTCAGTTATCAGTTAATTTGGCAAAAATTTAATCAGTTCAGTTACAGTTAAGTTAACTTAACTGTAACTGATAACTTTAACTGAAAATATTTTCAGTTATTTCTTTAAAATTGCAGGTTTTTATTTTCGCTGTCCTGATATTTTGTGGTCATCACTAAATTTTGACTAAAATGCCGAAGCACGTATTTGCTGTGCATACTGAATAGTGCGATAGTGCCTAGTGCCTTTTTCTTTTTAATTTCTCATGTAGAATCCGAAGGCAAAATTGGAATTTTAAATTTCTTGCATAATCGATTAAAACATATAAAAACAGACACTTACGTTGAAATATACTGTATTGGTATGCAAGCCTTCAAAAAATTTCAATTTGAGTCAAATTTAAATCTAGTAATTTGTACGTACTGTACATACGTAATGCCCAAATACGGTAAATTTTGCCATACGTGATGCAAAAAATCGGGTAGATTTCGGCAGCAAACAGGATAGTATGTATTTACGTGGTAGATTTTGCAACAGGTGTTGCCAGAATCAAATAAACTTTGGCAAAGTGCATTTACGTGGTAGATCTTGTAAATACGCAGCTGGGCCGGGCCTAAAACTGCTGGCAACAAGCGCAACCGATGGCAACAAGCCGGGCCTCTTAGGCCGTGTTTACATTGAGCTTTTTTTCAGCTGCTCGAGCAGCTGAAAAAAAGCCGCAGCTTTTTTTCGCCATTTCCGGCTTTTTTTCAGCTGCTCGAGCAGCTGCAAAAAAGCCGGAAACGGCGAAAAAAAGCTGGAGCAGCTGAAAAAAAGCTGGAACTGCAGCGTTGTCATGACAACGGAGCAGCTAGTCTATAGTGACCGCCATACTTATCCGCATTTTTTCAGCTGCTCCAGCTTTTTTCCAGCTGCTGCAGCTTTTTTCCAGCTGCTCGAGCAGCTGAAAAAAAGCTGCAGCTTTTTTCAGCTGCTCGAGCAGCTGAAAAAAAGCTCAATGTAAACGCGGCCTTAGATCAAGTTCAAGATCAAGATCAAGAAAACAGCAGTGCAGATGGAGGTGCCTGCATGTCTGCCCTTTCAGTGTTATTTAAAATTAGATACAAACAATACCTTCCAGTTAGTGGGTGTGACCGGCCGGAATTTCAAAGGTCAAAATCGGCCGGTCGGCACTTGGCAGGCCAGTCAAAAACACATTTGGCCAGCCACATTCGACCGATTGACCAAATTTGGCCGGCATAACAGTTTGGCAGGCTAAGTTAAGCCGAAATGACACTAAATTTTTTTCTAAAGTGTTTGCCGGCGAGCCAAACAGATCTCTCTCCACCACCCAGCACGCCTACATTCAGGTCACGCGGCCGTTTCAGAACACTATTTCCAGTCTTATTTGGCAGTGTAAATTCAATCATCCCGAAATATCAATGTGTGTCCTTGCGCAAATTTGGCAAATTCTCTACCAATCAATTATAAATATTATTATTTATCAATATAAAAAGTTAACTGTTGCGTGTGGCGCAAAAGGAAATGATCTTTATTTTGAGTCGTGAATAAACAAGCAGGCACGTAAATGTTCCCACAGCTGAACTGAATACTCGATTTTCAGTTATGCGTAAAAACTGAAAATCAAAGGCAGTTTCGACGCATAACTGAAAATGATTTTCCGTCATTGCATGTAACTGAAAATAAAATCAGTTAACTGATTTCAATCAGTTTTTTACAACCGAAGCAGTTCAGTTACAGTTAAGTTAACTGCTTCTGAAATTTGTGCAGTTAAGTTATCAGTTTTTAACTGCTTTTCAAAATAAGAGCAGTTAAGTTATCAGTTATTATCAGTTAACTGTAACTGCTTAACTTTAACTGAAAATGAATCAGTTAGCAGTTAACTGAAAACATCCGTATATACGCAAAGCATAAGCAGAGTTATCGTTTGCCGAAAACTCACTCACGTTTGGTGTTCTGGGAGTCACGTGACATGATCACGTGATTTGAAATTTTGCCTCCAGTGTTCTTTTGTGCCATACTACATATATGTATAGTAAAGTTTGACATTTGCCAACTTTTTTGCCAATTTTCGATGTAACCCCCGATTCCCGGAGCGCCCCCTTAAGGGGGTAGTGTCGCGAAAGCAGTTTTGCTCATAGGCTGTGAAAACAGAACTTTTTGTTTTGAAGTAGTACATGCAATGAGAAGCTAGTCCAACGCTGTATGGTATCAAATAATTACTGCCAGACATCACACTATCAATATTGACAAATATATTGGACCAATCGTCATTTGTAAGCCAGACATCACACAATAGGGACATAAAAGTTCAAAAAATCAAGCCAGATATCAGACTGGCCAGCTTGTGAAGTACACATAATGTGTAAACGCACAATTTTTTGCGACAAATAAGAAAAAAGAAAATTGAAGGTTCGTTTTTCCTCTGATTTGAAAATAAGCGTCTAGATTTTCCACAATTTATCATTATTGCTGCTACTATTTTACAGTTTAAGTACACCTTCACAGTTCAAACTAGTATTACTCCACAGCCGCTACAGTAATCTGCACTAAATTTTGTATGCATGAGCTACAACATATGTGCTATTAGTCTGTGTAAAAAACTAAACAGAAAAATTGATAAATGTGACTAAAAAATGGAATGTGAATAGGTTTTTTTTTCGTCATTTTTCCGACTTTGAGACATTATTGCAAACTGTATATGCTGCACCAATTTTGCTGAAACTTGGCAAAATAATTTGCCTTTTGATAGATTTTTAAAATATAGAAAGAACAATTTCTAACATTTTACTGAACAAGTTTTACAGTCGCGCAAAATCGACTGCTTTCGCGACACTACCCCCTTAATGCACCTCGTTGTCTTCGAGCGGTCGCAAAATTTGATTTTGAGCAAATCGAAAGTATTCAAGAAATTTAGTTAAATTTACGATTTTCGAAAATTGTTATTTTAGTGTTTTTCTTTATATTTTAGTGTTTTAGTGTTATATAACAATCATATTCATCAAAAATGAGATTTTACGACCGCTCAATCACGTTATGGCAAGCAAAGTGAGCTTTTGGTTGTGCAACAGTTATCTAGTTGTGAAGAGAAATCGCAAGCCGAAATTTCACTCACGTTTGGTCCACAGTGGATGCTAATTAATATCGATCAACTTCATATTATGTGTTGGGGTATACTTATCACCAGCTTGCTATTGTGCATCTAAAATTGGTCTCAGACTGCCGTTTTTAGAAAAGTCACATTTCAGGAGCGCCACCTTAAGCATGTAGAACTATAGTATATAGTGCTTGGTTTGTATGTATTCAACAGGCATATACCTCTTGGGGTTTTTCTTGGAGAGGGGTTTATTTTTTTACCCCTTGTTTTCGGTCGTATTTTTTTTACCCCCTCTGATTAAATATAGCACACAATAGTACACAAAGCAAACAATTAGGGTTAAATGCAGTTGGGGCTGGGGGGGAATAGTGGACCTATTTTTGGAGTAGAGCACCTTGGGGCTTGGGGGAAGCATTTTTTGTACTAGAACCCCTACTTCTTTTTTTAGATCTTCTGAGATATGAGCCCCAGTAATCTGAACCCTCCGTGAGGGCACTAGATCCCTCAGTGAGGGACGTTTTCGCAATTTTTTTTCGAAGCCCTTGTTTTTTCCTTTCTAATAGTGTCTAAATGGTGTTAGATTATTGTTTACAATTTTTAGACTCAAAATAAAGGCTCTTTGACCGGTGTAGTAACTGCACAAAGTACCTGTGATCTGAACTGAACTCGAACTAGCACTAGTGTTACTTGTTACACATGCCAACACTGTATTACGATGTGATCTTGAGATAGTAAACTAGCTGTTAGAACTTCTACACACCTCCCACAATTGGCAAAGTGGGTATGGCACCGGCTCCGCGCATTCAACTTCAACCGTTGGGGCCGTTCCATGTCTATTGTGATCCACATGCCTCACCTCACCGGTGGAAAACGTGGATTAAATCCTTCCGAATATATCTGATCGCTGAACGTTCGTGGCGCCGCTCAACAGCGAGCCATTTTGCTTCACACAGCGGGAGCAGATGTGCAAGAAATTGTAGAAAACAACCTCGGAGATAAGGGGGAAGACTTAGAAACATTGGTAAATGAACTTAACAACTCTTTCAACAGCCAGGTGAACCTAACCCATGAACGCTACGAGTTTCGCCAATGCGTTCAGCGAGATGGCGAGTCTGTCGATGCCTGGTTCGCCCGTCTCAAAGTCAAAGCTAGCTCCTGTGACTTTCAACAGCTTCAAGACTCCCTAATTCGGGATCAGATCGTAGCTTCTTGCAAGTCTTCTGCTCTTTGCCGACGTTTGCTGCCAGAAAGAATTATTTGCCTGCAGGACATGTTGAAACTAGCCAGATCAAGTGAGGCTTCTATGGCCCAGGCAACTGATTGAAGATCAATCACAAGCTGTTGCTCAGGTCAGCAGTTTGAACAAATCGAATGGAACAAAAAGTTTTGAACCAAAACGGCGAAGCAGCGAGCCGACTTGGTCAAAAAAAGCGAAGCAACAATACAAAGACTGAAGAGACTACGGTAGCAATATAAACTGCTACCGCTGTGGGGAAAAGGACACAAAGTATGCAAAATAGGAGGAGGTCAAAGGTGTCGCCATAAAAGCAGGTAAAAAAACCGAATTATGGACAATTTTTATGAATGGTAAGCCGGTTCCGGTATTAATCTATTCGGGGGCAAAGACCAATGTTTTGAACGAAACTGTGTTTGAGGCCATCAAAGCACCAAATCAAACTTTGAAACCTACCAATAAACGGCTCTACGCTTATGCAAGCAAGAAACCCCTGCCGATCACTGGTGTAGCAGAAATCAAAATGCAATAGGAAAATCATCAATAGAAAATACTATCAACCTACTCAGCCGCGGCTACAGCGCTGAATCTCTTGCGTGTTGGACCCCCAACGCCTGTCAAAAAGCCAGCATGCTCACATGACAATTCGCTGAAAACTGTATCCAACGTTAAGGAGCCGGAATCTAAATATGCTGCAATTGAACCGACCACACAAAATGTTATCGATGAGTACAAAGAAATTTTCCAGGGGATCGGCAGGATCAAAGATGTTAAAGTTAAATTCAACTGTGGGCCAACGCAGTTCCTACATTACATCCGCCATCCCGCGTGCCAGTTCGCTTGCGCAAAGCCGTCGACAAAAAGCCAGACACCCAAGAACAGCTCAACAAAAACGTCATACGTGAAATACGTGAACGCTAACCCATTCCCACAATGGAAGTAATCCTGTCAGAGCTGGATGGCTCAGAATGGTTTAGCGACCTGGACATGAACAAAGCTTTCCACCAAATCGAACTCGACGAACCGTCTCGTCAACTGGCAACGTTCTTTACATCACTAGGGCTCCGTCGCTACACAACGTTAGTGATGGGCTTTACATCTTCTTCGGAGATCCTGCAAAGGGTAATGCAAAAAATCTTAGGAGGACTTGAAGGGGTGCGACGGGTACATGATGACATCATTGTGTATAAAAAAACGCTAAAAAATCACAACAAAAGTCTCAGAGCCTGTTTTCAACGCTTAAAAGAAAATAATGCCACGCTTAACAGCGTAAAATGCCAATTCGCAGTTCGCCGAGTCCCGCTCATGGGTTCAATTCTTGCGGGAAGGGGAATTCAACCATCGGCCAAAAAGATGGAATCTATCAAAGCTTTCACGGCGCCAACATGTCCGACTCAAATTAGAAGCTTCCTTGGCCTGGCCACCTTCCTTGCGCCATTCATGCCCTATTTTGCAACGCTCAGCTATCCACTGCGTGTGCTCACACACCAAGCTGCTCACTGAAAATGGGGATCTGAAGAACAAAAAGCATTTGAAGCTATAAAGGCTGCCATGACAACGGAGTCTTCTTTAACCTTCTTTAGCATCAACAAGAAAATCGTGCTGCGCGTGGATGCTTCGCCTGTCGGATTGGGAGCAGTTTTAAGTCAAATCCAATCCGACGGCAGAAAGAGGCCAATATCGTTTGCCAGTCGAGCTTTAACAGAAACAGAACAACGATATTCTCAGATAGAAAAAGAAGCCTTAGTCGTGCGATACGGCTGCCACAAATTCCGGTACACTTAGTTGGCTGTCCTGGTATTTGACAATAACTGATCCTAAACCGCTGCTCGGGATCTTTAAACCAGGTTCTAGACCACCTGCCCGCATTGAACGATGGCTGCTGGACATCCAGCATTTCAAATTCAAGCTCAAGTATGAGACCGGAACCAGCAAAATTGCTGATTTTGTAAGTCGCCACCCTAATAAACAAGCACCGACAAAAGAAGCTAATCTGCTCGACGAAATGGCCTACACCATAATAAAGGAAGCGACCCATACAGCCTGCTCCATAGATTATGTGAAACGAGCTTCAGCGACAGACCCGGAGCTTCAGCAACTTAGACTTTGCCTCGATTCCTATCGTTGGCAGAACACCGCAGCTATGCGACCATACCAAGCCGTCAAACGGTATTTATGGCAGCAGGATGGGCTCGTTATCAAAAAGGAGCGAATTGTAATGAACGACCAAGCTACGAAAGGAAATTCTGAATTTAGCTCACAGTGGTCATCAAGTCATAACCAAAACTAAAGCTAGATTACGTGAAAAAGTTTGGTGGCCAGGCAGCACCAAAGAAGCCGAAAAACAAGCAACACAGTACCAGACATGCGCTTCTGCCGAGCCAAGTGGTGGCACTAGGCCAGTACCGCTCATTCGCACGGCGATGCCTACCGAGCCTTGGAGCACCCTTGGCCTGGATGTATATGGCCCATTGCCATCAGGCAAAAGCATTCTGGTGACTGTCGACTATCATTCACGATTCCCAGAGCTAGACATAATGATGGTAACATCATCCGCAAAAATAGTTCAACGCCTACGCAAAATTTTTTCACGGTTCGGCATCCCCAAAGAAGTAATCACTGACAACGCACCGAATTTTACACGAGCTTACATTTCTATTCTAACTAGGAATCAAACATCGGCGGACGATTCCCTTTTGGCTACAAGAAAACGGAGAAGTGGAGCGCCTCAACCGAAGCATCGGAAAAGTCTTGCGCTCAGCAAAGCACGACGGGGAAGACTGGGATAAAGCCTTAGAGGAATGGTTACTAGCCTACCGAAACACCCCACACAGTACAACCGGAGTTTCACCGTTTGAACTTATGTTTCGACGCCGGGGCAACGACCGCATTTCTGATCTGCCGGGCAAAGTTTCAAAGCCGAATTTAGAGAGAGACAAGGCTTCTAAGAGCAAAGGAAAGGGATACACGGATCAACTAAGAGAAGCTAAAGAACATAAGTTGAAGCCGGGAGACAAAGTCCTTGTACGAAACGTAGCAAAAGATAAACTCCAATGTCCTTGGAAGAGTCCAGCCAGCAGCGTTATTGCCGCAAAGAAAGGCCGAGTAACGCTGTAAATGACTGACGGCAGCCGCTTCAACCGACATGCCTCTTTCCTGAAGAAGCTGTCGCATGTTGACAAGCCGGTACAACCTCCCTCACAAAACCCTAGCCAACCCAACAGTACCCTGAGGATAAGCGAGAGAGTCCGGAACTCCGGAGTCGGATGAAACGTCAGCAAATTACGGAAGGGAAGAATTAACACAATTAGGCCGGGGAGAAGTGTAGTAACTGCACAAAGTACCTGTGATCTGGGCCCGATTTATCGAAACAACAAATGTTCGTCGTTGAAAATGTTCGTCGTTGAAAAACAAATGTTCGTCGTTGAAAAACAAATGTTCGTCGTTGAAAAACAAATGTTCGTCGTTGAAAGTTCGTCGTTGAAATTGTTCGTCGTTGAAAAATTTTTCAACGACGAGCTTTGGTTTTTTAGAACATTATTATGTTCTAAAAGACAAAAGCTCGTCGTTGAAAAAATTTTCAACGACGAACATTTCAACGGAGCTCAAGACATGCGTTGAAATGTTCGCCGTTGAAAATTTTTCAACGACGAACATTTGTTTTTCAACGACGAACATTTGTTTTTCAACGACGAACATTTTCAACGACGAACATTTTCAACGACGAACATTTGATTTTTCAACGACGAACATTTGTTTTTCAACGACGAACATTTGTTTTTCAACGACGAACATTTGTCCTATAATTACGTGTTATGTTCGTCGTTGAAAATGTTTCGATCAATCCAAAATTTTCAACGACGAACATTTTCAACGACGAACATTTTCAACGACGAACATTTTGCTTCGATAAATCGGGCCCTGAACTCGAACTAGCACTAGTTGTTACACATGCCAGCACTGTTTTAAGATGTGATCTTATGATAGTAAACTAGCTGTTGGAATTTCTACACACCTACCACAACCGGGTTTCTGCCAAAAAATTGGCCAAATTCGCCGGAAACGTCCAATTTTTGACCAAATTTAAACTTTGCCTTAATTTAGGCTTCGGCTTGGGCTTAGGCTTAGTAAATTACAGGAAAATTATTTCTAGAAAACACTAGAAAAAACCAGAAAACTGCCAGTCTTACGATTTATGTAGTTTTTTTTACTTTTTTCTGCTTTTTTTCTGACCCTATAGAGAATGTTTTCTAGCTTTTTTCTGTTTTTTTCTAACTTTTTAATGTTTTTTTTCTAGTTTTTTCTAACTGTTTTTTTACGTTTTTTCTGGCTTTTTTCTGTTTTTTTTAGTTTTTTTCTGATTTTTCACCAACCCTTTCTTGCACATTTTAAATTTTTTCAGAGTGTTCCCTGATGATTTCCTTTTTTTTCAGCAACGTTAACGCTCTTTATATACGTTTTCTGAAACTGAATTCTAGTTGTTTTTAAAGGGTGTCTAGCTGTTTTATGCACTGGTTCTAGTAGGAATATGCTAGGTTTTTAATTTTTTTGTTTTTTTAGTTATTTTCTAACTTTTTTGGGTATTTGCTAGTTATTTTCTAACTTTTTTCTGGTTTTTTCTAGTTATTTTCTAACTTTTTTGTGTTTTTTTAGTTATTTTCTAACTTTTGTCTGGTTTTTTCTAGTTGTTTTCTAACTCTTTTCTGGTTATTTTCTGGGTTTTTTTCTAGTTACGCGGGACAACCCCATGTAATCCACCGAGAAAAAAACCATAGTGCCTTCTTTGGAAATGGTCTTCTTTTGAATGGTCTTACTGTGTATAGTCAAAAGGGATAAAAATCACGAACTCAGGAGCATAAATGTTGTGAATGGCCGGACTTGGCCAAACTGGTCCTGTACGAGGTTGACATTTCCACGATGAGAAATAGTCTCTTTATATCCAAAATTCACACAACCAACGCGGGCACATCAAAAACGCAGTTTGGCAATGTTTATTTCATCATTTCAGCGCTTCTCTTTTGTGCAGAGATCACGTGAGGCACTGGCTTTGCGTTGCTTCGGCTGACGAAAAAGTGCCACGTGGCAGCAAGCCAAGCCAGGAGCTAAAGTTGTTTCATTATGTTTACAGAAATTATAAGATCTGCTTTTTAAATTCTAGAGTTGCACATTGCCAAATTGTTGGAAAATTATACACACACAGTAGGGCCTTTATATTTGTCACTGGAAAGTTAAGGTAAGAACTCCGACAGTTTTCTAAATTGACAGTTTTAACTTTCGCTTCCTTTAGTGTAGACCCTAAGCTTGTCCGGCGAGTACGGTCGGTTTTCCCATCTCTCTCTCCGAACGCCAAATTCTACAGGATGGGTATGTTTCGCGTGTAAAACGAAGGGATCGGCTCTGAGGCGCTTGGCGCATTTCAATTTTGTGAGTTCTTCTCTCCCACCATGTTTCGTTTCTAAATTGCTGCCCACTGTTCTGTTTTTGATAATCCGTTGCCCCGTGTCAGTAAATACCTACCTTTTATGCTGTTGTTCTAAGGCTAGCCCAGTGTAGTTCAGTTAGGTAGTTGCCGGCCTTAGTCGGCTTTGTGGTTTCCCCATCCGCCTGTGGTGAAACGGACCTGTCAATTGAGTGATTTTTAGGCGACTGGCTTGTAAAAACCTAGCTCGCAGCTAGGCGTTATTCTCAGAACTGGGACACTTAGGCGACGGTCAAAACCTTTGTCAGCGCTCTGTGCATCTCTCAGTACGTCCATTAGTCCCCTAACATCTAACATCTAACATCTGGCGACCGTGACAGGACTCTGTTGGCGGAAGGCGACTCAGGAAGTTTGGCGGAACCACGCCTAAGCCTAGCTAAATTTTGACTCGAAATTTTTATTCCCTCCCTGAAATTTGCAATTTACCGGCTCCGTACCGGTTATACAGAACGTTGGGCAGAGTTTAGCACTCCCCCCTGTTTTTGGTGAAATTTTTGAGAAAACTTCATTTGGTGGTCCGGCTTAGTGCCGCGGAGAAAAATTTTGCCAGGATCTGAGCCTGGCAAAAAACGGTTTAGTTAGGTATGAAAAGGCCCGCGAAAGCAAAAAGGGGCCCTTACGGAAGGAAAACCTCAAAGGAAAGCTCAGAATTAGCCCACCTAAATTTTTAAAGACGATTGCTCCTTTTTGCGAAACTCCGAAAATCCCCCCTCAAATTTTGTAATTTTTGACTCGTAATTTTTTCGGAGTCCAGTTCGCGGCTCCGAAACCTAACTTTTTGAATTTTCCGTCACATTTTCACCCTGGAAAATATGGTTCCCCCCAAAAAATCCCAAAATTGAATTTTTGCAGGCATTTTTCTTAAGCCTGAAAATTTTTGGGCCTTCTTGAAAGTGCCCATAGAAATTTTTCTGGCCCTTGGGGCTAAAAACAAACCCCAGATTTGAATTTGCCGACTCTTAAAAACCCCGGAAAAAATATATTCCCGCCCCGAATCGGCCCCAAAAATTTTTCCTGTAATGAAGTTGAAATCCCTAAGCCTGAGACGCTCGCTCCGAGAGTCTCACAAAAATAGCCCAGGATTAGGCTATTTTTGACAAAATCAGTTCGGATAAAAGGCAGTAAAATCACTGCCTGACCCCTCCACAGCTCTCAAGAAAGTCCCAGGAAAAACGGTTGTGTTTTTTTTGAAAACTTTAGAAAATTTTTCAAATTTTTCCGAAATGACCATTTTTTCGGATTTTTTGTAAATTTTTCATATTTTTAGTTTTTTTTCGGATTTTTTGCATCCCCCCTAACTTTCTACGAAGTTTCAGCCAGAAATTATGGCAATTTTAAAAATGTCGGCCAAATTAGACCCTAAAAATAGCAATTTTTGAACATTTCGATTTTTTTAATTTTTCGGCTTGGGTGAATCCCCAGGCCTGTTCCAGTTAACACAATTACCACACTAGCCTTCTCCAACTTTCCTGAAAGTCTCACCCGCAAATTCTAAAGATTTTTATTTTTCAGCGATTTTACGAAAAAACCGTGAAAATCGTTAATTTTTCAAATTTTTAGGTATATAATTTTTTCCAAAGCCCCCCCTGGTTCTAATTTTGATTTCAAAAGTTGTAGATAGTCCCCCGCAACTTTCCTGAACGCGCCAGTTCCAGAAAACGGCGCTTTAAATTTTTTTCCGGCCAAAAACCCGGAAAAATAGCAAAATTTTTGGATTTCTGAGGGGACCGTTCTCGACCCTTTAGCCCTATCCTCCCAGATTATAACCCTATATATAACCCTAGTACCGGGACCCCCTATAGAACCTCTGAGCGAAGTGCCGGCCCTCGAATCGAAAAGTTCGCCAAATTCGGGCCAAACTAGCATTTTTGCATTTTTGGGTCCTTTTTGCCCCATTTTTGTTAAATTTCGCCGCCTCCTGCCCCCCACGTTTATTCTAGGCTAAAAATAACCCTGGATTCAAGTTCAGCACACCGAATTACCCACCTGACGACCCTATTTTTATGGAAATTTAGATTTTTTAGGAAAATTTCTCCAAAACAGGCCTTTTTTGCGCTCTATAGTATATATTGACCTGAATCTCTCTAAAAACCCCATATTTTCTCTAAAAACTGCTCTAAAAAGTTGCGCACGGGTCTGTGTCAACTTCTGATTTACAAATTTCGCACGAAAAACCGGTTTTTTACAAAAAAATCGGCACGGATACCCCCAACCCCCTATACACGGGATTTTCGGATTTTCACCTTTATTGGGTGGAAATACTTTTTTTATTATTATTTTTAGTTTTTGTTATTATTATTTTTAGTTACTTTTTTTATTTATTATTATTTATTATTTATATTATTATATTTATTTTATTATTATTATTTATTTAGACTATTTTTGCTGGGATTAATAGTATATACTCCTGACGACCTAATTCAACATCTGATACTAAAATTTTGACGATTTTTGAATTTTTTTCTACCAAATTTTGCATATTTTTGCTTTTTATTTGTACTTTTGCGTAAATTCTTGCATTTTCTTGCACTTTAAACTCAATGCAGCATCCCATAGTGCAATTTCCTAAGGGGGAGTGCTGCTCAAAAATTTTTCTGGCTCAGACTTCGAAAATTTTAGAGACGGAAGGAGTATATACTGGGTAACACCCTTTCCCCCCTATTTTTCTGAGTTTGGTAGATTATGGAAGGGCCACACGACCTGTGTATACATTTTTCTTTTTTGTTTTCTTTTTGTTCCCTTAGGGAACCGCCTGATCTCGCTTGTGTGCTAAAAATTACTCTCAATTTTGTCTCAAAGTTTTGCTGAAACGTCAATTCTGAAATTCTAAGAAACAAAAATTTTCCAGTTTTAAAGTATTCGTCAGAAAACACTGAAATATACGGTGTTATGTATATATGGCTACGGTGAACATTTCTAGCATAAAATTAGAACGCTATTTGCAGCTGTTTCGCTAAAAAATTGAAGTATATACCGTTCTGAAGCAAAATTTTGGTCATTTTAGTGGAAACATGAAAATCAATATATCGATAAAAATAATCAATATCACGTTTGCAGTTTCATACTAAAAGTGACCTAATAGCTTAAAGGTACTGCACACAGAGTTGCAAGAGCCTACCTTTTATATTCGCTGAATATCAGGTTTCAATCTCTGACCCTAAATCTACTCAATTTTTTAATTTCTCAATTTCCTTCATTTTTGAGTGACGATGATGCACAGAACACCATCTCAAGCGAACCAGTCTTTGGTTTTCAACCAAAATCTGCCCCCTATCGTCAACAAGCACGCTTGCACAAACGGTGCATGGTGGGACAAACCCAGTGACACTCCCGGGAGCAGTGGGTAGACAGCCAAACCCCAGGACCTCAAACCAACAGTGTGTGGGCACCCCGGTAGACTTTGAATATGAGGACGGGCCTCTAACCCGAGCCAGACACGAGCGCTGGGTGCGCAATCGTTTAGAAAAGCAGAAATTGGGGACGGGCTAGCCTCGAAATCCAAAGAGACAGTTAGATCAAATTGCGGTTTCCTCGCAAATAGATCAGGCTCTAACCCACACCCCCTTCCGATCGGATCCAAACTCGGGAACCCACCAGACACCTTTGGTGGAAGGCGCGCTTCAAAATAGTGGTCAAACATCCCCTCAAACTGAAATATTGATGGAAGGGTACGACCCACCATTGAGTACTGGTCTTCAAGCGCCTAGGGGAATACCAAATGAATACCAACACAGAAAAAACAATGAACTAGGGGTTGAAGGGAGTGGCGATCATTATTTGAGAAATCAAGAAAAGACCAAAATTCTAAGACCATTGAATACCCTTGGAGTCTCAGTACAGGCACCTTCTACTGGAACCCAATTCAATCCACCAATGCCAAAAACTCTGAGCACAGTACAAACAAGCTTTACAGCAACAACCACAAAATACGTGGATTTTTGCCCACCACAAATGCTGACAAAACAGTACGAATATTGCACGCAGCCGACATATATATATATATATATATCCTCAAGCAAATCAATGTCCAACCGAAACCGGACCGTCAGTAGTCTTTTGGACAACTACTGGAATCACAGAGCCTAAGGAAACCTTTCATATGGTCGGCAACTCAATCAGTCTATGGGCCCTGGGGTTGCATTTGCACCACCGAGACAATTACCAACGTCCACCCCTAGATTCTGGGAAACGCAAGGGGATCCTCAAATTGTTCAGTATTCTGACTATACCAATATCTATGGGGATACGCAAACGCAGACAGGGCAGTGTTTTGCTAATGCACAGGTGACAAATTTTGGACTAGCACCAGGGTATATAAATCTCAGTAGCTTTGGTGGGAGAACAGCTCACACGCAACCCCTACCCCCGGCCAATGATTCCCAGAAGCTTAAAAATATGCTCAAGTTTGTGGCAGATTTGCCAGTTTTCGACTACAATTCTGTCAAAAGGACCTTCCAAGAGTGGATACAGAGCCTTACCATGCGCCTAAAAATGGCAATGGTCCCAGAAAATGATTGGTGACAGGTCCTTTGTTTCAAATTAAGGGGACGGGTAGGCCTGTACGCATCCAAATGGCCCCAAGATACCATCCAAAATTTCACTAGTTTGGGGCTAGAAAGATGACCAAAAGTGACTACTACCGAAAATTCCTGGACAGACGTCAGCGGGCAGGTGAACTAGTCAAACATTACCTAAGGGACCTGCAAACCCTGGCACAAGAAATTTGGATTAGTGGGAAAGAGCGGGAAGCTAATGTGGCTCAACAAATTTTCAGTGCAAAAAGTCCTAGCACCAATTTTTTGTGATGGCTCTCCCCCTCTGTCCAAGGTGGTAAACCTGTTAGACCTAGTGTTTCCGATGGGTGGCTCTGACTGGGTTCATGCGGTTAGTGGGAAAAATTCAGGCCAAAAAGGCGGGAATTGGAGTGAAGCCAGAACTTTTGCAAATTTCCCAAATCGGACTGACAAACCTGGGCCCATAAGACCCTTGTTCACACCCAAAAGAGTCAAAAATTCAGATGCAAGCGAAGAGTCAAAACTGCTCGTAGCCATACGCGAGCTACAAATTGAAATCAGAAAAAATTCAGAACGAAATGATCGTCACCCCCGAGACCAAGGGTATAGTGGGGCACATCCAGTTGAACAAAATAGATCTCCGAACAAACAATACAATACTAATATGGGGCGTAATGGCGGATATCAGGGGCGAGACTCCCCACCCCCGAAGTGCTATAATTGTGGTCGTCTGGGTCACGTCAGCAAACACTGTCGGGCCCCTCGGAAACCAATGAGTCGACCATTCACTCCTAATACCCGCCGTTTTTCATAGAATAATGCAGGGAGACTCTCGAATTTTTCCAACTAAGGGCGACAGCAGTCGCAAAGCTCGTACTCCCCACGATTCCAAGGTCCGTCGAATCTCTATCGGGGAAATAGTTTTCGTTCCAACAATCCAAGCAATTTTTCACGGGGTCAAATAAACTATTTACAAGGAATGGGAAGCCATCTCATGCAAGCCCCTCAATATATGCCAAGTTACTCACAGCCACAGCCTGTTCTATACCCTCCGCTGGGTATAAAAAGGCTGAAATGTTTTTGATTCTGCCGATGACGATCAACTTCGAGACCCAGAAGTTCGAGAATGTGCGGCGGCTTTTGTTACTAATTATTCAGTCATCAATATGCGCGTTAATTGCCTCGGGTGAACAAAACCAATGCCGGGAGCTAGAGCCAGAGGAAGAACCAATGCCGGAGGAGCCAGAGGAGGTAGAAGGGAGCCGCAGTGGCGGAGCTACAGCACCGATTCTGAGAGTGGTAGACAAGACAGAAGACGTGTTCCAAAACACAGGGGCGACAACGGTGGTCCGGGAAGATCGAACGGATCCTACGTGGAGACTAAGACAAACCTGATCAAGGTCGCAGTCTTCACTAACCAAGGAAACCGTGAGAATGGTGATCGAGTCCATCCAACAGCAGAAGCGGAATTTGGAACCAGAGGAGGGGAAGAAGACGATGGAGGAGCTGGAAAAAGACGTCAATGTAGCTTACGAGCCATTTAAACGACGCAAAAATGGAGAATCAGCACTTCCTACTATGTTGCCAACGACATCGGCAATCCCGCAGCTGCCTCAAATTCGTGTCCGTCAACCACAGTTAGCAGCTGTTCGGCCTACTGGTCGGGGCCGTCGAGCCCCACTGAGTATCCAGATGCCGACACCATGTATACCAGGGCTCGAGCATATTCGCACTGTGTGGGTACCACCGACTGGACCTCAAACAGGTTTCGTAAGGGGTGTCGGGGTATGGGCCAAAATGACAAAAAACGACGTTTTACGGCCAAATAAACGGTTTCAATGAAGTCTACGCATGGTTTTAGCCCAAATGAGTCAACTTTTGTAGCAACACTGGGTAAGTTTAGCAAAAATTCTCGTCAGACAAATTAGGTTTTCTTCCCCGCAATATGGTTTTTCCCCGCACAAACTTTGAACAGTCACAGGTAAACTACAACGTTTTCACTGTTGTTGAGCTATAGACGTATAGAGAAAAGCTAACTTGTTTGAAAAATGCAAACGGCGTTGGCCAAAATTGGTCTTGTAAAAAATTATGACAATCAAATATTTGGAAAGTTTTGTCACTTTGAAATTTTTCACATGCAAAATTTTAATATTTCATTAAAAATACGACAAGACTCAGAACTGCACAAAAATTGGTGAGGTAAGTCAGTTTCGACCTGACCTACATACTCAAAAAGGGCCTATATTTAAAGGTTCGACCAGGATGCAATAGGGTTTTTCCCCGAAAAACGCGTATGGATTTTTTCCGCACCACTATAAAATACCATGATAAAATTATGTGACGTTTGGAGGGCGATAGTTAGCAGCAAGATGGCCGTTGACTGATCCACTCGATGTATGTGGGCCACAGAAAGATCTGAAAAAATGAAAATATTTTTTTGCACGATTCGGAGGTTCGTTTTGAAAGACTCATCTACCCGGTTTACATTCGGTTTGGGAAAAATGTTTTCACCCGTAAAATGCTACCCACCTCATTTTAATAAAAGTAAAAAACCCCATGGCCTTGATCCGATCTCTACCTCCCAAAATAACTGTTGCCGCTTTTAATGAACATATAAAAACCAAGATTTAAACTCAGCAGAAAAGAAGGAGAAACACAAAAATACAATAAATTAATGTACAATAACGATATATACATATGATACATATAATATGACATAAAAGCTATATAAGGGACTTTAAGAACGTTACAAAACGATTTAGTAAAAGCAGAAAAAAGTTAGAAAAAAGGTAGAAAAAAGTCAGAAAAAATTAGAAAAAAACTAGATCGCATTTTGAGAAAGTTTGAAAAATCTAAAAATACTCACATCGCGTTATCAAACAATCAGAAACGCATAGTAAAAGAAACCCAAAAAAGCTGCAAAGCCAATTTAAACCCACAAAAACACCGAAAAATACAGAAAAAATAAGCTAAAATAATGCATTACAATGAGAATTACAGACACACAAGACTAAAATAACTGACAAAAATGGCGTCAAAGTACTCCAAAAACATTAAAAACCTAATTGGGGCAAATCTGAAAAAAGATAGAAAAAAACCAGAAAAAAACTAGATCGTATTTTAACAAAGTCAGAAAAAAATCAGAAAAAAAACTATATCGTAAGTTAGCAAAAAACTAGAAAAAACCAAAAAAAAGTTAGAAAAATGTTAGAAAAAAACTAGATTTTAAATTTTTTTGGTTTTTTCTAACTGGGAAAAAGTTAGAGAAAAACAGAAAAAAGTAGATAATTTCTTACGATCTAGTTTTTTTTGGAAATATTTTTCCTGTGTTAGGCTTAGGTTCAGGCTTAGGCTCAGGCTATAGTAATAAAAAATCGAAATTTTCAGAAGAAATCCTGCCAGTTTTTCCTAAAGAATCCTGCCAAGTAAGCCCAGACGATGCCTTAAAACATCATAACCCACCCAAAACTATGCAAAAACAAAGATTATGGCCATTTTTGGCTTCGAATTTTGGCCTACGTTCACTTCCAAAAACACTGAAAATGCAATTTTCAAGAGGTCATAGTTTAGAAAATACAAATTTGTAGATATATATGTGTATACATATATTAAGCACATGTGGATAACGATAATCAAGTGCTAACACACAACTTACGCTACCCGTTCAAGTGACAGAGTAAACCAGCAACAGTACAAAAAATATATAAGAAATTGTAAAAAATAGTAATTACTATTTATAACCGGAATTATAAAAAAACATGTATAGCGCTTGAAACATAAGGTAACACACCTTGTTGAAATTGTCAGGTATATACATGTACAAACTGGAAACATGCTGTATATAATTGTATAACTCTCAGCAAAAATTCTAAAAACATGTTAAATTTATTTAAAAATGATGTTAAGTGGGTAGTGTCGCGAAAGCAGTCGATTGTGCGCGACTGTTAAGGTTGTGCAGTGAAATGTTTGACATTGTTCTTTCTATATTTTGAAAATCTATCTAAAGGGAATTATTTCTGCAAAGTTTCAGCAAAATTGGTGAAGCATATGTATAGTTTGCAGTGATGTCGCAAAGTCGGAAAAATGACGTTTTGAAAACCTATTCACATTTCATATTTTCGTCACATTTATTAATCCTTCCGTTTATTTTTTTACACATACTGATATCACATATGTTGTAGTTTATGGACACAAAATTCAGTGCAAATTACTGTAGCGGCTGTGGAGTAATGAACTGTGAAGCTGTACGTAAACTGTAAAATAGTAAGGGGAATAATGATAAATTATAAAAAATCTAGACGCTTATTTGCAAATCAAAAAAAAACGAAGCTTCAATTTTCTCCTTTCTTGCTTGTGGCAAAAAATTGTGCGTCCACTAGGGTTGTTTTGATGTGCCTTTTTTCAATTGATTTGATTTGATTTGATGTGGGGGTTCTGAAATTAGTTTTGATTTGATGCAGCTGTCCAGAAAAGCAATTGATTTGATTTGATTTGATTTGATGTGAGAAGCTGAATTTTCAATTGATTTGATGTAAAAAAAAATCTGAGATTTTAGTCTTGATGCAGTTTTGATGTGTTGTTATAATTTATTGTTATACCTACAATAATTAACTTTTAAACATTTAATCGCATTATTAGAGCGGTATGACTCTTCTACGTGTCAACTGGATAGAGCTGTTTATGTTAAAAGGGATCTTTAAGAAATTGGAAACTTGTGCAAAAAGGCAATTAATGGTTGGAACTATAAATGGGAGGAGGTAAAGGGGTAAAACGGTACCACCCCTCACTCAGGCGGGTCGGCAATCGTCACCCCACTCCTCAGACAGTAGGCACCCTCCTCAACTAATCATCTCTGATTGCCGAAAAAGTGCTCCGAAAAAAGTTGATAATCGAGAAACTGCGAAATTTTTTTTGCTGTCGCCGGAAAACAAACAAAACCAGGATCAGCCCCCTCTACGCCGGGGGTCAGGCATCCCTCTCGCAGATTGCTTCCGTGCATTTCTGGTGAGAAATTTACTACTTTATTATGCTGTGAACGTGAAGCAAGATAGGCCCCCTAGCGTGCTTAAGGGGGGGGGGGGCTACCCAGGTCAAAAATCAAAGTTCTCCAATTTTGCTTATTTTCACATATGTTACTCCCCCAAGGCACCCCAACCTCAGATAAGAACAATTAAGCGTGAAGGTGCATTTTTGGTTTAGTGCGTTTGTCAGTGTATTTACATAGGCAAAAGTGCGTACAAAAGCCTAAAAGTAGCCCTTACTTGGGCAGTTCGAACACAAACCACATCGAGCCAATCAAGCTGAAACTTGGCATAGTAGTAGCCCACATGTATGCGCAAAATCGTATGATCCAGATTTTCAATATGTATTTTTAATTCTAAAATTGAGTGCGAAATGTGAAAAAATAGCCGTTTTTTACGCCCGCCAAATTCGAGTGATTTTACTTTTTGCGTCATTGCTCAGGCCACAGGCAAAAATTTAAAAAAATGGATCATAGAGGTTGAGATATGACATTAGGCTATCGAATCACGTAAAAATCAGCTTCGTCAGTATTAACAAAAATTTCGAGTAAAGGAACGCTTTGTGAGCACAAAAAACTTTTTTGGCGCCTATGATTTACACGTAAAATTGAATTTTTGGGAGCCCATAGTAAAAAATTGGCAAAAGCATTGGTTCCAGTTTGTGACATCTGCCATCTGCGATGCACCTTCCTTGGGGCTACACCTGGGGCTGGATTTTACCCACACCCGCAACGGACCGGGAAACGGAAGGGCAGTGTTTCGATTCCACTCCGGTTGTAAATTTTGTCCTTCTTTGATATTTCTATTTGTGATTTCATCTGTGATTCGGCCAAAGTTAAAGCGCAAGATCGCGATCTACCTGCCCTTTCAGTGTTACTTAACACTGGAAATTCGACCTACCCGAATTAACATAGAAACCTAAGATTCTGAATATCGTATAAACGCGGCCCCTAGGGGGGGTCCGCGTAAAAAGTTTATAAAATAAAAATAAAACTGGAGTTTGAGGCAAACAAAAAATAGCATTTTGTGCAACATGTAATAGAACGACCTAACCTAGATTGTGAAAATTGGAGATTATTTTTGAACACGAAGAAACATATAACGTTCATACGCGGCCTCAATCAATGCTCTTTGTGTGTAACACTGCGTAAATTTTTAGCTGCATCAAAACTATATCAAAACTGCATCAGAACTGAACAAAACTAGCCAATTTTAGAAGTTTTGATTTGATTTGATGTTAAACGGGGGAAAATCCAATTGATTTGATTTGATTTGATGTGAGCTGTAAAAATAGTTTTGATTTGATGCAGTCTAATTCTAAAAGCAATTGATTTGATTTGATGTCGTGCATCAAAAATCAAAACTGCATCAAAACTAGTTTTGATTTGATGCAGTTTCTACATCAAAACTACCTTAGCGTCCACACATTATGTGTAGTTCACAAGCTGGCCAATCTGATACATATCTGGCTTGATTTTTCGAACTTTTATGTCCCTATTGTGTGATGTCTGGCTCACTAATGGTGATTGGTTCAAAATATTGGTAGATATTGGTAGTCTAGTGTCTGGCAGTATTTATTTGACACCATATCGTGTTTCACTAGTTTCTCAGTGAACGTACAATTTCAAAGCAAAAAGCTCTCTTTTTGCAACCTATGAGCAAAACTGCTTTCGTGACACTACCCCCTTAAATCCATTAAAAAGTGTTCATTCGTGCATTTTTAGGTTTTTCAGATGTGTGAAAAAGATGTTAAAAAGCAGTTAAATTTTTGGCACGAAATTGACAGATATTTAACATGCCTTAAAACATGTTAAAATAATGTTAAAAACTTTAACATGTTTTTAACATATTCTAAAAACATGTTAATTCTATTCAAAAAAGTTAGCATGCTTTTAGCATGAACTTAACATATGTTAAAAATCAGGCTGGTGGGCGGAGCTTGCTAAAAACATGTTAAATTTATGTTAAAATTTTAACATATTTTTAACATGTTTTTCGCACATGTTAATTTCCTGTTAAGTCAAATACAATTAACACGATTTTAACATGTTTTTTAAATGGTGGTTTTCCTGTGATAACAGTCTCCACCAGTTTCCTCATTTTGGCGCTTCAATTGGTCCTGGAGTTTCCGTTCATCTTGGCGTTGAGCCCACGTCAAGTCAGGCCGGCAAAATGGCTTGACTTTGAGGGAAGAGAATTCCTGCAGAGACTTCAGGATTTTCGAGGCACTGGATAGTGGCAGTGGCGTACCCAGGGGGGGGCTAGGGGGACATCAGCCCCCCCTTCGCGGTTTTAGCCCCTCCTTCGCGATTTCAGCCCCCCCCTTTTTTCACTTTTTTCCTGTGGTCCCCCTTTGGTTTTATGACACCACTGAAAAAAAATTTTCCGGCACGTCCCCAAATGACCATAATGACACTGAAATTTCAAAAATTTCCCAAAATTTTTTTTCGAGAGGATCTTGCCCCCAATTCATTACTGCTTTAATGTATATATATACATAAGGTATCTGCTATGTTGTATTAATAATGAGTAATGCTAACAACTGGTATTTTGTTATATATTTCGTGTGGCTTTTAATTAAAAACCGTGCGGTTGGTGGAGTGGAAAACGAATGACGGACTACGGACAGCCTTAGTCACACATGGTTTTTCTTCATTTTTTTCCAGTATACAACGTATTTTTCAGGTTTGCTAGTCCCCCCATGGGCTAATTTTTGCAGCCGTAAATTGATGAAATTTGCCCTCAAATCGAAAAATTTTTCCGGAGGCCGCTTGCTTCCGGAACCACCGCGCTGACTTTACTTCGCTTTGCGGTGTCATCTCGCTGGGTTTATTCAATGTTCAGACAAATTTTTAAACAAGGATGTCTTTCCCATTTAGCTTTTATGGACCGGCCAAAAAAATTTTATGATACGTCTCCATTACACTAAATTTGCCTAAAAATAAAAAATTCTCGATTTCCTTCCTGGAAGCAGCCGCCCCCAGACCACTGGCAACTGCGCGACAAGTTACTAGTCAAGTCAATCAAGTTTGTGTGATTTAACGACAAGTGTTGCTTAGAATTGAATGAATGAATGAATGAATGAATGAATGATGAATTAATCCGCCCCCCTCACACGCCTTCCAGTGATATAGTAGCTATATCAGGATCTGTGGCGTTGAGGGGCCCACCTCGAGCATTTGTGCTTCCATTCTAACATCCCTAGTTATAAACTTTAGCAACAAAAAACAAACAAATATCTTGCGGCCCCAATGAAAGCACAAATGCCTACTGAGACGACTCGAAGCATAGAAAACAAATTATGAAAAAAAGACATTTCTCAAGAATAAGTTTGTATGTATGTATGTATGTATATATGTCTATAAAAAAATTATAATATAGTATACTTTCATAGTTGAATATAGGACTTGAAATTAGGTTCATGAACAAGTTATTAAACAAAGTTTTTGAATGCTGAAACAAAATCAACCCAATACATATATACACATTATATAAACATATTTAAACATATGTATACATGCACATGCATGCATATACTATATTTTCGGTTAATTTGCCTGGACAAGCGATGCTTGTCCTATGTCTCAGCTCCCCTTAGGCGTTGGCATACCACGTCCTGTCTGCCTACCCATGTATTCCTATCCCCACCACAAAAGAGCTGCATCAAAATTCCTATTGATCACTCAATTAAGATATCCCAAGTAAGACTACGTCAACTGTTTGCCATCCGTGTATCCTACCGATGGTGGATGACAACGGAATCCGCTTGCAGGGGCTTCTCTTTTGTGGAGGAACGTGGCATGCCTGAGAGCACATATGTATAGTCAGTGCTATGCATGTATGCAGATCATTCATTAATTTTCTTTGGCGTTATCCCCGCCTTTATTTGGAAAAATTATATTAACAAATAACAATAACAGGTCATGGGGTCGACTTCAAAACGATATACGCCAACAGCAAAGAAAGCCCTTCTCGCTGTTGGCAAAACAAAAAAAAAGGCATAGACGCATACACTAAGTCAAATACAATAATAAAAGAAAATGAAAAAGGAGGTGAGTCCCACAGCCCGAAAGAGTGTGAGAGTTATCAATTTTCAATAGGAAATTTAGGAGCGCGCACAAGACTAAGTCTCTCTTATGGCGCGCCCTCGAAGAAAGGTTAAAATGACATTGCAGGTTGTTAGTGAATTTTTGAAATGTTTTACACTGCGTAAATTTACAATATCGGCAGGCAAGGCATTCCATACATTAACAACTCGATGTGAAAAAAAAGACATAGTTTTCGTTTTGAGACAGCGTTTAGGGTAAAGCTTAAAGTTATGCCCTCGACTCGCAGCATATTGAGCATACTCAAAGAATCTATCAAAATCGATACATATCAGATTATTGACGATTTTGTACACAAGTATTAAGTCAGCAAACAGTCTCCTCAGTTCTAAAGATTCCAATCCACATCTTTCCAACCGCACATGATAGGGTAAATCAAACATGCCTGTGACATACTTAGTAAACTTTCGTTGAACAGACTCTACAATATCTATATCTTTCAGAAACCGTGGTGACCAAACCGGTGTACAATATTCAAGTATAGGACGAATATATGTTTTATACATTTTTATCTGAAATTCCTTGTCTTTATTTACAAAACTACGCTTAAATAAATTTAATCTTTGAAGTGACTTCTTTTTCAATTTACTACAATACTCAGAAAACTCTAAATTTGCAGTATACCACACACCCAAATCAGTAGCACTATTAACTTGAGCTAACATTACATTTTCAATGGAACAAGAAACCATACAGGTACATTTACCAACACGAAATTCGAGACATTTAGGTACATTCAGAGACAGCTGCCAATGATCGAACCATTTACTCAAACTTTCTAAATCGAACTGTAGAAGCCAGGGATCATACCAGTTGTGAACAGTTTTATACAATTTGATGTCGTCAGCGAAAAGTTTTATTTTTGAAAATTTTACAACTTTGTCAACATCATTTATATACAGTAAAAACAACAATGGGCCCAGTACTGATCCCTGAGGGACACCACTTTGTACAGGAGATTTATCAGAGTAAACATTGTTCGTTAACACACGTTGTGTCCTACCAACTAAGAAATCATTTATCCAACTGCCAATTTGATTTTTAATACCAATGAGTTCAAGTTTTTTCATCAATTTTTTATGAGAGACAGTATCAAATGCCTTAGACAAATCCAAAAACACAACATGCGTACACTTTGCCTCTTCAGTTGCGTCCATATAGTCTGCACAACATTCCAGCTGCTGAGAAAGAGTCGATTTTCTTTTCATGAAACCATGCTGATTTTTCGACAAACAATCGTTTTGCATTAGAGTTTTAGTTAAAAAAGATTTAATTATTAGCTCAAGGCATTTGCAAGCATCTACTGTTAGACTAATTGGACGATAAGATGCTGGATCACTAGTCTTCCCTTTACGTTTATATACAGGACAAACATTGGCAGTTTTCCAAATTTTAGGGAGTTTAGACTGATAGATTGATATCTGGAAAATACGAAATAGTGGGTGGGCAAGTTGGGAAGCTAGTCTTTTATGGAAGGCAGGTGGAATACCGTCTGGTCCACAACTGAACTTGTTTGGTCTAGACTTTAGAACATTATATACATCAACAACAGTAAAACTAAATAATGACACATCAACACAATCAACATTAGTAACAGCTGGCATATTCCCATCGTCAGAAATAAAAACAGAAGAAAAATGTTCGTTCAAAAATGCTGCTTTGTCTCGTGAATTACAAGCAGATATACCATCAGAGTTTTTGAGAGTGGGAATAGATTCTCGGTTACATAGTTGTCTATTAATGTAGCTATAAAAAGCCTTTATATTATGTGTGGCAGCTATGCGCTGTTCATAATTCAATTGGTCTTGAGAAAGTCTGAGTTTTAGGGTATTTCTTGCTGTAATATACGAACGTCTATTAGCAACAGATTTGTTACACCGAAACTTAAGCCACGATCGACGTTTCCTGTGTATCGAAGTGACGGTAGCAGCCGAAATAGGATACGGGTGTCGCCTCATTTTCGTAGACTTTAACGGTACAAAATTTACCACAGCTTCATCAATAACATTCATATATTCACGCCAATAGTCTTCTATATCGACACAATTACTGAATATAAAATTCCAATCAATAGCATCAAAAAATACTACAAGATCATTATATTTAGCCCGACTGAATTCTCTACCCAATGTAGTAACAGACTGCTTTAAAAACTTTTTCAAGGGTATCTCGAAAGTGACTGTGGTATGATGAGTATTACCAATAGGTGGCAGTGTGTCTACATTAAGTACAGAAAAAGGGGTCGGCCCAAATACAAGATCTAGAGTGTTATACGGTGGGTCAATAAAGGTTGGGACTTCGACAAATTGATGGAAACATTGCTCAATCATGTAAGACAAAAATTCACGCTCACTTTCAGATCCTCTACTAAAAGGAACCTTCCAGTCAATTTTTGGAAAGTTGAAATCCCCTACGACATAACAGTTAGAGGATGTACTATATGCTAACGAAATATTTCGAATAATATAATTTATGCGATCTATTCTGCTGTTAGGCACATTATAAAAAGCGCCAAACCGGTAAACAGTGTTTGAAATATTTACATCAACCCAAACTGATTCACAAGAATCATCAATCAAATCAGTACATAAAGTACAGGATAATCCACAATGTACATATATCGCAACTCCACCACCGATTCTATCCCTTCTATCACGTCTATAGAGAACGTAATTATCAATATTTATTTCACTATCTAAAATTTCATCTTTCAACCAAGTTTCGGCTACAAAAATAAGATCAGGAGTTTTTAAAGATAGACTTAATGCACACTTGAGCTCATCAACTTTGTTCCTTAGTGATGTTGCGTTAAAAAGCCAACATTTGCAAACATATTCACTATTTGCACATGGGAGGGGCGCATCTTCCTATGGTGACACAAGGTTGTCTGAAAGAAAACGCTTGGTCTTTTTATCAAAAAACTTTCCTGATCGGATCACGGCTTCTGGGACTTCCTTGCGTATTTCCGTCAGTTTATCTCGTAAGGCAAAATCAGCATCGCGTTGAATTTTCGTCATATCGTCACGGCACCAAATCCTGGACCAAGAGGTTTTCACTCCACGCTGCTTCATGCACGATTGTTTGAATATTAGCGTGGACTCTGGATTGCTCAGCTTTATCTTGAGTATGCGTGGTTTTCCATCCGTTCGTTTCGAGCCATCCCGGAATATATATTCTATATCATCATCAGGGATTCCCATTTTGTTGCAGAGTTCACCAACTTCAGATTTGTCCTTTTGTCTTGCCGCTGCCAAGGACAAAGGAGTACCATTAGCCCCTGTTGGCTCCGGTAGTTGAAACAGGACAATTCTGTCCTTTTTAGATTCCCGTTCCATCAATTCGGCCACTTCCACTTTAACCTGATCCAAAATTGGACCAGAGGGCTGCTTCTCCAGCAGTTCGACCCGTTTTGATAGATCTTGGCAAATCTGCTGCAGCTGTGTAATTACGGTTGATACAGCAGAATCGTCCAGTGGTCCAGAAGGCGTAGGTTTGACCTGGGAAGTGCCAGATGGTTTACTCAGAATGGCAGCAATTTTGGTCTTGCAGTTATCACAGGAAAAAGTTCGCTTCAGCAAGGCGACAACATTAACATCGCACTTCCGAAACGAAACATCCGGGATGCCAGCGCACTTGGCATGCCAAGACCGATGGCAGTAGCCACATTTTAGCTGATAGTCCTTTTCCCCAATTAAGGAGACAGAATGGCCACAATTTTCGGCTGCACCACATTCCATAATGAACAGCAAGAGGCAATGTAACAAAATCAAATTAAGCTGCAACATACAAATTGACCCAGGCGCGGCGGACGGAAATGAAGGATGTATAAGAGAGAAAAGGGTTTGGGGGGGGGGAGAGAAGATCAGAGGGGGGGTTTTTTTGGAGGGTTTGTGTACGCGTCCCCGGCACCCAGAAGAAAGGGGGGAAAAACGGGGGGGCACAAAAACGGGGGAACCCGGTCTCCGGTTCCCCTTTTATACCCCCTTTGGGATTTTGTTTTGGGGGTTTCGGGGGGGGGGGTTTAATTTGTTA
Source organism: Trissonchulus sp. WLG1_4 (assembly GCA_030248245.1). Lineage (NCBI taxonomy): Eukaryota > Metazoa > Nematoda > Enoplea > Enoplida > Ironidae > Trissonchulus > Trissonchulus sp. WLG1_4. The sequence continues at coordinate 6,598 of JASANF010004179.1, read as the reverse complement.
AAATTGGTTTTTCAATGCAAATATTTCAAAATTTTAAAAATACTCCAGCTCCAGAAAACCAGCAATCCGAATTCCCTATAAATCACCATCTAAGACTTCGGAGGATATTCGGACAGATTTCGGACCTTTTTAAAAATGATGCCTAAAACGGTGCCTAAATGGTGCCTAAAACTGATTGGTTAGGAGCATTTACTGATGAACCAATCTACAGTGACATCTTAAGGGGGCGCTCCGGGAATCAAGGATTTGGGCCGTATTTTTTAAAAACAGCCAAAATGACCTATCATTCTTGAAGGAAAGTTGTCCAAAACACTATTTCTGATGTTTTGACGTGCATATCTTCATAGCAAAAAATTTGGAAAAAATTGGACATTTTACTGATTTTATTCGACTTTTACACAAATTCAGCAAGTAAGCCAGTGCATCAACGCTTTTTGAGGTTTTCCAAACAGACGATACGTAGAATTTATTAGTCGTAATGAAAAATTAAAACAATTTTATTGCGTTCTGTGCAAAAAAATCGCACAAGAAACTATTTTCAGAAGCAGCAGACTCAAATATAGGCTACATAATACATAATGTACATAATAGTATGGCTTGACATAACCCTCGTCATAAAATTTCTTATCACGTGTCACGTGACTGCCAGAGCACACTGAGCGTGAGTAAATTTACGACAAGTACATACTTATGTATATTAGGCCGTGTTTAACTGAACCTTTCTTCAGCTGCTCGAGCAGCTGAAAAAAAGCTGGAGCTGCTGAAAAAATGCTGGAGCAGCTGAAAAAATGCCGAAACTGCAGCGTTGTCATGGCAACGGCGCAGCTGTTCTATAGTGACGACCATACTTATCCTCTTTTTTCCAGCTGCTTCAGCTTTTTTCAACTGCTCGAGCAGCTCTAAAAAGCCAGGAACGGTGAAAAAAACTGCATTTTTTTAGCTGCTCGAGCAGCTGAAAAAAAGCGGATAAGTATGGAGGTCACTATAAACTAGCTTCTCCGTTGCCATGACAACGCTGCAGTTACACTTTTTTCCAGCTTTTCCAACGGCAAAAAAAGCAGCAGCTTTTTTCAGCTGCTCGAGCAGCCGAAAAAACCTAAATGTAAAACGGCCTAAGCAATAAAAATAATTTTAAAAAATTTCTAGAATTTACTTAAAAAATAAACAAATTATTCAACTGCGCAGAGCTTCAGGCTGTAATGGTAATGGTGCAAAATTTTGAAGAAACATAGGTACCAGTAACTTGTAATTGATTGCCGTAAAATTGGTTTCGTATTCACACTGCCTATATTTGAGTCTGATGCTTCTGAAAATGGCTTCTTGTGCAGATTTTTGCACAGAACGCAAATAAATGTTTTAATTTTTTAAGCTAATATAATCTGCGCAGTTTGCAATACCCCGAAAACTGTGGATGCAGATGCACTGGCTTATTTGCTGGGTTTGTTTGAAGGTTGAATAAAATGAGTAAATTGTCCATTTTTTCCATTTTCTTACAATGGATATATGCACTTCAAAACGTCAGAAATAGTATTCTGGGCAACCACAAAATGATAGGCCATTTTTTGCTGTTTTTTTTTAAATATAGCCGATATTGATTCGGGAGCGCCCCCTTGTAGACTTGGTGCTCTTGTATAAAGTCTGAGAAAAAAATAGTTGTACCACTTGAAAAAACGAAACTGTGCTTTTGTTCTGAAAAGAATAAATTTTGATGTCAAGAATATATACAGCAATTAGTCGAGGAAGTCATGGCATTAAAATAAATAAGTGACGCAGCTTTTTCATGACAGAATTTAGTTTATATTTTATTAGTGTGGCCTCTTCAACATTGCAATTTTTGAATATTCGAGGTCAATCGCTTAGCACTGAAAACAGTTCGAAAGCAAGTCCATATTCGTCACTTAAAAAAGTTTCCTATACCGCCGAACCTTGATTCCAGGATTTCAGGAGGCCCCCTAAACTAAGGGTCTATTCTTGGACCGGATTAAAGGGTTAATTAATTATAATCGGACTAAACAGTTTAAAAATTATGCTGAAAAATCTCAATCCAAAAGCTCCGGATGAAACGAACTTAAATGCCAACGTGCTGATTTTCAAGTCAGTTTAGTCTAATCAAGCTGAACAAATTTTTTCGCGCTAAATCGTTTACTCCAGTAATTTAGAAATGGCCCAAATTTACATTTTGACTAAGTTTAGTTGTACTTAATTTAGTCCGGTGATTCTCCTAAATTGAAACTTCACAAGACTGCAAAAGTGTGGAAGATTTCAGGTGCAACTACGATGCTTTTTGTATTAACCAATCAGCTTTGTCTCCGCCTACAAACTGGGCCCGATTTATCGAAGCAAAATGTTCGTCGTTGAAAATGTTCGTCGTTGAAAAAGCAAATGTTCGTCGTTGAAAAACAAATGTTCGTCGTTGAAAAACAAATGTTCGTCGTTGAAAAACAAATATTCGTCGTTGAAAGTTTGTCGTTGAAAGTGTTCGTCGTTGAAAAATTTTTCAACGACGAGCTTTGGTTTTTTAGAACATTATTATGTTCTAAAAGACAAAAGCTCGTCGTTGAAAAAATTTTCAACGACAAACATTATTCAACGGAGCTCAAGACATCCGTTGAAGTTTTTCAACGACGAACATTAAGTTTTTCAACGACCAGCATTTTCAACGACGAACATTTGTTTTTCAACGACGAACATTTGTTTTTCAACAACGAACATTTGTCCTATAATTACGTGTTATGTTCGTTGTTGAAAATGTTTCGATCAATCCAAAATTTTCAACGACGAACATTTTCAACGACGAACATTTTCAACGACGAACATTTTCAACGACGAACATTTTCAACGACGAACATTTTCATAAATCGGGCCCTGCACTCTGATTGGCTGAACAATTAAAACTGACCATTAACCCTCACAGTACTTAACGGTACTAACAACCGTTCAGCGTTCTAGTTTGAAGTTGTAGAGCACTGGTCTTCAGAGCGCAGATTCAGAGTGTAATGTATAAACGAGCTTATGATTTACGTTTGTGTGGTCATAGGTTTAAACTGTCAGTGGGACAAAGTGCCATTCTAAATTCAGCAAAAAATCAAGTTGGTTTTAGGAATTTTGTAAATTTTTTCTGGTCAAAAACGCTTAAATTTCAACATTTTAGACGAAAGCAGCACTTTTTATGAATTTTTGGTTTGTCACTTTGTCCACAACACTCTAAAACTGAAAATCTAACAACGAAAAATCCTACTTTTGAATTTTGTGAAAAAGTTGAATGTTGGTTTTTGAAACATGAGATTTTCCGACATTTTCAACTTTTTTGATTAAAGAAAAAGTTCGTTTCAGGCCAAATAATCAGAAATTCAACAATGATTCGAAATTTTGTAAAGTTTTTGTGTTGTTACTATCTCCATTGCCCTAAAATAAAAATCAAATCGCTAAAGAATTAACTTTTGTACCTAGAAGAAAAGCTGAATGTTGGTTCTTGAGATTGTGAGTTGACACTTAGTCCGCGAGCTCGCAATTCAATTTTACAAAACCAAAATTCGACTTTTTAACTTTTCTTCAAGTCGAATGTTGGTTTTTGGTTTGGATTGTTTTGTCCACATTTTCAACATTTGATGAAAAATGTTGAATTGTAGCGAAATTTTAACTTGACAGTTGACACTTTGCCTTCAAGCTTAAAAACGAATTATTTTACTACGAAAACTCAACTTTTAACTTTTGAGTAAAATTCAAATGTTGGTTGTTGGTTTCTCACATTTTGAGCCTAAATTCAACCTTTAAACTGCAGTTTTTACTAAAATTTAGAATGGCACTTTATCCCATTGACATTAAACGTCTCAGACACCTTTCGTCTCTGAGCTGACGTGAGGAAGTACTTTTTCGCTTGTCGACTCGAGTTGTCGAACCATGCAATAGCCTATCTGATAAAACAGTTTCTGGCAGTAAAACTTATTTATTTAGGACACGTTTATTAGCTTCTAGTACTGTAAATTTTTGAGTGTTCCTAAGTGTGATTGTTTGGATGCTTAGCGCTTATTTTTGTTCTATTTTAATTACTTTGGTTTTGTTGTTTTTTCTTATTGCATTTTGATTTTTCTTTGCTGTTACGCTTTCTCTATAGTTATGTTTTTTTCCATTGCTTTGTTTTCACCGTTAATGGTAGTGTTTCCATGTTACTTTTTGGAATAAAATTCTTTCATTTATTCATTAATTCCTAGGTAATTCAAATCCTCCTGGCCCTGAATTATTCAGATGCTGATGCTGTGTTTCTGTCAGTAAGAATGCACCCTCCCTTTTAGTTAAAATAGTTCAGGCCTTCAGGGTTACAGATGCCCTACTGGAGCGATGAATTGATATTTCTTTTTGTCACTTTTATTTTGTCTATTTTTTGTTATTAGTTTGGTAAGACTCACGCCTACGTTTTTCAGTAAACATTCTTCAATGTTCAACTGTTACACTTACAACACAATCACAAATATTTGCAAATCGATCATAATGAATCACATTTAACAATTTAGATAACAAAATCTGGCATTGTCACATGCAAAAATGAAACTCAATGAATAAGTTTTTTGGTTGATAACAACAAAGCGTAAGTAAACGGATGCGTCTGGGTATTTCCAATTTAGCCCTTGCTGACCTCTGGCTAATATTGTGTCTGAACGACAGATGGCCGCCATGTAATGTCGCAAATGGAAGAGCATCAATTACGAACACTGATAAATAACACAGTAACCGAAGCTGCCACACAAGCAGCACAACGAGCGGCTGCGACATCAATGATGCAAGCCAGCCAACTATTCCAGCAGTCTCAGCTTAATTTACGTCAGCCCCACGTTCCAGGATCACGTTTGGAGCCAAATTTCTTTTACGGCAATATTGAAGATGACTTTAACTCGTGGCGACAAGGTTTTGACAGATTTTGCTTAATTAGTGGAATTACGGACTCCGCAGTTAAAGCTTCGCTATTTCCGGGGTATTTGAAGGGAACTGCTGATGCTGAATATCATAAACTAAACTCTAGCATTGGACCAAACGATCCTGCTCTGACATGGGAACGCTTGTGCGAACATTTTACAGCACGATTTGCACCAGGGAGAACAGCGGTGTTACATCAGCAAAGACTGAAAAACTTACGTATGCCTCACGACGGTTCTACTATTACTGATTTTGCTAATAATATCAGAAAAATCGCGAAATTGGCTTACCCTGGTTTTGCCCCACAGGACGTTCATTTACGCGAACGTGAAAGCTTCCATGCTTTCATGCGTGGAATTCCTGATGTTATTGGACGTGTAATAAATGGCCATGTAACCAATTTTGAAAGCGCTGAACGTCGAGCTGTTGATCAGGAACTATTTGAACTTGGGAACTCTGGGTATAATCAGTACCCACATGGTATAGCTTCGGCCTTTGCTGTCGATTTTACCAAATCAAATAACTCTTCTATGCTTGCTAATGATTTACAACAGTCAATGCTAAACGAAATTACGGAATTACGCAAAGAATTGGCAGCCATTAAAATTCAGCCCAAACTCGACACCAATCGTCGTCGTCAGTATCGTGGACACAAACCAGGGCTTAGTCGCACACGGGGTTTCGTTGTCTACTAATAGACAAAGCTCCGGTTGGACAGACGACGGTCGCCCAATTTGTCATTGCTGTGGAAAAATAGGACACTTCGCTTACCAATGCCGGGCGCGTCAATTCGAGAACAACCACAACGGCCGCGGACATACGAGACGCAATCGCGGTCGCGCAGGACCGTCTAATCGTGGCAATCGTGCTAATAATGCGCGCACTCGTCAAAGTGTCGCTTACGTTGAGCTGACTACGCAATTGCGGATGAAGGCGACCGAATCGGCTGGTTTGAAGACTCGCCACTATGCGACGACCCAAGAATTGAAAACAGACATTCCAACCAACCGGGACTTTCAATTAATTGTGTACTAGTTGAACCTCTCACTGACAACGGACTGCGCGACGGTCCTTACAGAAAACCCAGCCGTGCGACACCGCTGATGCGAAAACCCAGTGGTGCGACTCCGCTGATGCGAAAACCCAGTGGTGCGACGCCACTGATGCGAAAACCCAGTGGTGCGACGCCACTGATGCGAAAACCCAGTGGTGCGACGCCACTGATGCGAGAACCCGAGTGGTGCGACACCGCTGATGCGAAAACCCAGTGGTGCGACGCCGCTGATGTGAAAACCCAGCGCGACGCCACCGTATGTGAAAACCCAGTGGTGCGACACTGATGTGAAAACCCAGTGGTGCGACGCCACTGATGCGAAAACCCAGTGGTGCGACACCGCTGATGCGACGTGGTGCGACGCCTCTGATGCGAAAACCCAGTGGTGCGACGCCGCTGATGCGAAAATGCAGTGGTGCGACGCCTCTGATGCGAAAATGCAGTGGTGCGACTCCGCTGACGTAAAAGTAATCAATGCACGGCCATGACGAAGACAACACTAAAACGGAAGAAATCGCCAGAACATACGATCCCCAGCGCTTGGTTATTGTTGTATTGGTGCCCTAACGATTTTATTTACTCTATTTTGTAGCACTAACGCATTCTATTACTGTGACAATTCAGCTCTTATTT
>JASANF010004177.1:0-49727 GCA_030248245.1 Trissonchulus sp. WLG1_4 | reverse complement strand
TATTTTTTATCATGTCAATGTCGAGATGTCGAGAGTTTTGAATTTAAGCAGGCTGAAAAAGAGCACGCGTTTGTCGAAAAAAGCAGATATACAAACGGTAACTGCAGTAGTTGCAGGGGTCGGCGGAGCCCCAGAAGCCAAGGATTGGGCGTCTGACGGAGGTGAGTAATGTTTTCACAGTTTTGCAGGAGTAAGTCGACAATTTACGATTAATTTTCAATGAATAATTTATAGTACGCATATTAATTTAGGAAATCAGAATTTATTATGGAGATAAACCTCTTGCCTAAAAATAGCTTGACAAATTGTCAGTTTTCACAGAAAAAAAATATTTTCCAGAGCCAGTTAGCCACACTTTTTGAATTTTACTTCTAGCTAAGCCCAAAGTAGTAGCTAGTTAAAAACGGCCGTTTATCGAAAAAATAAAAATTGACACACGGGCATGTCAAAAACCTTCAATTTAGATGCCAAAACTTATTCCTTCCGCTTTTCACTTTTGAGTATTACGTCACATTTATGTAACATTTCTTTTCGAACTAAAACATTATACAAAAAGCTTCCCCAACATACAACTACCACAAGGGATTTTTTGTTCAAAATTTGGGGGATGAATTGGCACACATATGCGTCTCTTGACTTTGTATATGAAAATTTCAAAATTGTTTTTTGCTTAAAATTTCGTGTTACAGCAATTTCATTCACAGAAATCCGTAAAATGTACTTCCGTGGACTAAATTCTCAAGTCTCGATGTTGCAATCTTTTCATGCGTCACTTTACACGTTGAGGACAATTTCCGATGTGTCAATTTTTTATTCGATAATTTTGCCTATTTCGCTGAAAAAATTAAAAATATCAAATAATCGGTATATTTTTTAAAAAAATTCGAAAAATTTCAACGAAAGAATTTCGTAACTTCTTTCTGGCAACATATAACGCACCAAACTGTAGCATTAAAATTTACCCTGTTATTTTGGCTTCTGTTGGTGCAAAAGAATGAAATTAGTTGGAGCTACACTGTCAATTTTACAAGCAAAAAAAACAAGAAAAATGCAAAAATTCACGAATTTGGGCCAATTTGACAGTGTCAATAGTCAGCTTGTTACAGATTTAAGCTATAGTGCATAGTGTAGTTTCACTCTAAGTCTAATGCTAAAAAGACCGCTATTAAAATTCATGAGGCAATCAGCTCAGAGCACGTTATAAAGAAAACTGTCGAAAACGTAACTACCACCTTAACTCAGTTCCCTGCAGTAATGGTATTATAATTGCGCCAAATTACGGTAACTACAACATTACAGTATATGAAAAGCGGCAGCCTTCAGCAGATATATATAATAGATCTCCTATTCCAAACTTTGATACGGCGCAGCAATTGAAAACCAAATACCTATTGGCATGAATTTGAATAACCGCTGTTGCTGCATGGGTCCACACGATTTTTCTAATCATAATTCCAATTATAATAGGTTGTAAACTGTCATCTAGAACAGGTGTCAGATCAAAGCTTGAGCTTAACCTTACACATCAGAAAATTTTACAAATTTGACAGGTTTGACGTAATTTAGGAAAATTTTTTCAAATATTTGCGGTGAAAATGCTATTTTCGGCACTTTTTGCTCAAATCAGCTGTGGACATCTTTCAGCCTCAGCCGAGTCATGGACGCACATGGCCAAAAAAATGCGAAATTTCAGAAAAAGTGCGCGTTTCGCACTTTTTGGACGCAAAAAAAACACTGGAGAGCACAGAAGCCATAGAGTTGCAGGGGTCTGGGGGCGAGCCCCCAGAAAAAATTGGGGAAATCTTTGACTTTTAGGCCAAATAGGCCCCTCTCTATGTTGCTTTGAGGCCGAATTTAGGCCCATGTAGCCTGATCTGGACAAGATAGGCCCCTCTCCATGTTGCTTGGGGCCATTCTAGGCCCATGTAGCCTGATCTGGAGAAGATAGGCCCCTCTCCATGTTGCTTGGGGCCTATTTAGGCCCATGTAGCCTGATCTGGGACTAGATAGGCCCAGAGGGCGGATTTTGTCGTAGGGGGCGGGGGGGGGGGCCCGACCATTGCAGGCCGCATGAGCAGGGGGCCTATTCGGCCCGAAGGGCCGATAAGCCCCCATTTTGGGCATACGTTTAAGTCGCTTTCCATGTTGCTTTGGCTGATTAGCGCGGAGCCTGCTGTGGGACGGACAGGAGCCCCTTTCCATGTTGTTTTTCAGGGCTTATTACCTTTATGGCAGACTAAATATGTACTATGTATGCCTCATGTTGTTTTGGGGCCTATTAAGACCTTGGGAGCTCGTCGCAGACCTACTCATAGCAGCCCTCCATGTTGCTTTGGGGCCTATTTAGGCCCGGTAACCGTCGGAAGACTAGCACGAGGCCCCTCTCCACTTTGGGGGCCCATGCCTTGTAGCCTGTTGACTACAGCCCCTCCATGTCGGTCTGGGGCCTATGAATTAGGCCTCTCGTAGCCCTTCACGTGGCAGGAAAAAATTACGGATACCGCAGCCAACTGCAATACTCCGGCCTAAAAAGAAGTCAGGCTGCCGCCACACCCCTGCAACCTTGTGGTTATTCTTCCTCGCTTTTGTGCATTGTGCGCTCTTCGACACCGCTGAAGCAGGGGGCGGGAATTTCTCCCCTCTGAAATTTTCGCAACTGAAATTTTACAGTTTTCCCCTTTGGTTTTTATGGTCCGGCCGGAAAAATTTTTCAATATGTTTCCAGTTGACGAATTTAAGGGTAAAAAATAAAAAAATTTTGACTGGGGGCTGCCGCCCCCAGACCCCTGTAGTTTAGCAGTCTTATTTTTACAATAATGACACTTTCAGTACGACAAAATTTAAATGTCAAAAAAAATTCGGAAAAATTGGCTAGTTCCTACCTTGTGTTTTGTAATTTCCGGTTTGTAGTCCAATTTCGCGCTCTTCCACCTGCCTGCTGTGGTCGAAATAAATGACTGAAAAATGCTAATATGCTGTAGTTTTTTGCGTTGAAGGGGGAGGATTAAAATGGCATGAGCTCATGTCGAAAACTGGGGCCATGCCAGGGGGCCTATCGGACTCCCGAGCCCCCCGTCCCTAGATCCGCCACTGGATAGGCCCCTCGAGTCGGAGGCCTATTTAGGCCCATGTAGCCTGATCTGGACAAGATAATCTCCATGGGGCCTACGAGGCTCATGTAGCCTATTCTTGGTATATGTTGAGGCCTATTCTAGGCCCATGAGGCCTGATCTGCAACAGCCCCTCTCCATTGCTTGGCTCACTATGAGAGTGATCTGGACAAAGACTTTGCTTGGGGCCTATTAGGCCCATGTAGCCTGATCTGGACTAGATAGGCCCCTCTCTACTTCCACCGAGGCCCTCATGCATCCCTGGACAAGATATGCCCCTCTCTATGTTGCTTTGAGGCCTATTTAGGCCCATGTAGCCTGATCTGGACAAAGAGGAGGCCCCTCGCATGTTGCTTTGTAGGCCTATTTAGGCCCATAGGCCTGATCTGGAGACAAAGACCCCTCTCCATGTTGTCTTGGGCCTAATTAGGCCCATGCAGATCTGGACTAGATAGGCCCCTCTCTATGCTTTGAGGCCTAATTTAACTCATGCATGATCTGGGACAAAGATTGCTTGGGGCCTATTTTAGGCCCATGTAGCCTGATCTGGACAGGGCCCCTCTCTACTTGTTGGCTTTCTAGGCCTAATTTAACATGCATCCTTAACTAGAGAGGGCCCCTTGGCTTTGGAGGCCTATTTTAGGCCATGTAGCTGTATCTGGGAATAAGCACTTCCCCAGGCCTGATTTAGGCCCATGTAGCTATTCTCTGGAGCAAAGATAGGCCCCTCTAGTTGCTTTGAGGCCTATTTAGGCCCATGTGATCTGGACAGATACTCTCCATGTTGTTGGGGCCTGATCTCACCCTTGTAGCCTGTTGGTGGACTACACTCTCTGGGCCTATTTACACCCTTGGTAACTGTTGTGGACTAGATAGGCCCCCTCCCCAGGTTGCTTTGGGGCCTATTTAGACCCTCACTGGTGTGGAATGTTAGTTTTGTGGGTTGAGCCTCTACTCGCCTTCCGTGTTATTCGGTAGCCGATGTCGCTATAGGCAGGGGGCGTAGCACAGAGGAGGGGCGGGAATTCCCTCACCAGAAAAACTTCAAAACGACTAATTTTAGCATGAGCAGTCCCCCTATTTGGTTTTATAGCCTGGCTGGAAAAAGTTTCCGATACGTCTCCAATTAATCAAATTCATCCTAAAAAATAAAGTTTTCTCAAATTTTGTTCTGGGGGGCTGCCTGGGAGCTAATTGTTTACTCTTTGCTTTCGTCTTTCATGAGCGTATGTGTATATTTGTGCAAGTGTATTCGTTCGCTAATCCACTGTTACGTGTATCATTTAAAAGCTGTTTCACTGGGATAAAATTGACATTTTAAATTTTTTAAGTAAATTTATGGTTGTAGTGCCAGAAATCTTCTTACTGTTTTCAATTTGCTAGTGGTGCACCCTCGGCCGGCGCGCCGATTTTGTAATATTAGGAGTTTTGAACTCAGTTTTAGGTTCCATAAAAAATTCGGTCCAAAAAAAATTGTTTTTAACGAAATGTGTTAATATGTCGTTTTTTGCGTTGAAATCGCATTTAAGTGCATTTTGAACATTTCAAAAATGGGGCTCATTGAGGGGGGGGCTATGGGAAATTTCGAGCCCCCATGGAAATTTCTAGATCCTGCCACTGGGCTGAATTTTGTTGAATTGGGGACGCATTTTGCCGGACTATAAGAACCAAAGGGGGGACCCCTTGTGTAGTTTTAGTTGGCAAAAATTTCGGGGGGGGGGGGGGGGCGGCCGCCCCCCCTGTACCCCGTAGGACAATATTATATATAGAATATATATATATATATATATATATATATATATATATATATATATATATATATATATATTTTTAACACTTTTTAATATTTTTTACAGTGTAAAAAAGTAGGTGTAAAAAAAGTCTGGTTTTTTACATGTAAATCAGTAGGTTAGACTAGTACTAAATACAATATCCGTTGAACAATAAAACGATACAAAGTACGGGCCCGAAGTGCCCGGACACTGTTAATTGCTTTGCAAATTTGCCTATGCCAACTCGGCCAACGCATTCGATTTTTTGTCTATATTACTCAACTTATTTGTTCAAATTTACACAGACTAAAAAGGACATATGTTGTAGTTTACGGCACACAAAATCTGTGCAAAATGAGTGGTTGCGCGGTTCGAACTGTAAAAAACCGTAGCTAAGTACTCACAGTATAATGATAAATTGTGAAAAAATTAGACGCTTATTTTAAAATCAAAAGAAAAACGAAACCTCATTTTTCTTTTTTCTTATTTCTGGCAAAAACCTGTGCGTCGACACAGCCCCACGTGCGCTTCACAAGCTGGCCAATCCGGCTGAATTTTTTTCCTTTCAGGTTCCTTATTGTGTGAACTAGGACCCACTGTTACAATCGGCGAGATTGGAGCATATTGGCAAGTCCTATGTCTGGAGTACTTATTTAACACAGTATAGCATTGGTTAGTCCGAGCTGAACGTACAAGTTCAAAGCAAAACGATTCTTCTCGGAACCTATGAGTAACTGCTTTCGCTACCCCCTTACCCGGAGAGAGAGAGAAAATCATTAGAACATGTTATACCAGTCCCCAGAAAATTTTTTGAAATTAAACACATTTTTCGGTGCACTGTAGAGACGGCGACTCTGGCGTCTCACTCCAGCTGGCTGTTCTATGCTCATTTTTTGCTGTTCTTTTTTAGAAAAATGGTGTTTGAAAAGAACATAATTGGAACAAAAAAAACTCCTGTTCGAATTCGAAACAGTTCATTTACAAGTACTTTAACCATCGACTTCACGATGTTTTAAAAATCTATTCGGAAAACTAAAGAATAATTTTTATTTGAAAAGTTATTTTTCTTTTTCTTCAGAAAACGTCTTTTCATGATGGAGGAGGCGAATGCTCAAGAAAAGCACACTTTTGAGCTCAAACTCGTGTTTGGCTATTTGTTAACTATCGAGTCGGCAATTATAGAATGGCCGACTGAAATAGTTAACAAATAGCCAAACACGAGTTTTGAGGTCTAAAAGTGTGCTTCTTTGAGCATTCGTACTCGTACATGAAAATGAGCGTTTTCTGAAGAAAGAAATGACTTTTCGAATAAAAATTATTCTTTTTCTAGTTTTCCGACATGCAGATTTTTAAAACATCGTGAAGTCGAAAAGTTGCTTAAAGTACTTGTAAATGAACTGTTTCGAATTCGAACAGTTTTTTTGTTCCAAATTATGTTCTTTAGAACACCATTTTCTAAAAAAGAACAGCAAAAAATAAAAAAGAACAACCGTAGAACAGCCAGCTGGAGCCGTGTAAAACACCAGAGTCGCGTCTACAGTGCACCAAAAATGTGTTTAATTTCAAAAAATTTTCTGGGGACTGTTATCATGTTCTAATGGTCTCTCTCTCTAGGGATCTTAAGGGGGTAGTGTCGCGAAAGCAGTTTTGCTCATAGGTTGCAAAAAGAGATCGTTTTGCTTTGAACTTGTACGTTCACTGAGAAACTAGTCCAATGCTATACTGTGTTAAATAAGTACTGCCAGACAGTAGACTACCAATATCTACCAATATCTTAAACCAATCACCGATTGTAAGTCAGACTCAGACATCACACAATAAGGACATGAAAATTCAAAAAATTCAGCCAGATATCAGATTGGCCAGCTTGTGAAGCACACATAACGTGTCGACGCACAGGTTTTTGCCAGAAATAAGAAAAAAGAAAAATGAAGGTTCGTTTTTCTTTTGATTTTAAAATAAGCGTCTAAATTTTTCACAATTTATCATTATTGCTGTGAGTACTTCACTGTTTACGCCCAGTTTCACAGTTCAAACAGCTATTACTCCGCAACCACTCAAGCAATTTGCACTAAATTTTGTGTGCATAAACTACAACATATGTCCTTTTAGTCTGTGTAAGTTAAACAAATAAGTTGATAATTGTGACGAAAAAATCGAATGTGAATAAGTTGGCCAAGTTGAGTTTGCCAAGTAGGCAAATTTGCAACAAAGTTAACAGTGTAGGACACTACACTTGGGCCGTGCTTGTTATCGTTTTATTGTTAACGGATATTGTAATTTAGTACTAGTACTTAGGGTTGCTAATTTACATGTAAAAAAGTCCGGATTTTTACACCTACTTTTTTACACTGTAAAAAAAGTGTAAAAAGTGTTAAAAATATATATATATATATATATATATATATATATATATATATATATATATATATATATATTGTATATATATAATATTGTATATACGGGGTTCCTAGGGGGGGCGGCCGCCCCCCCCCCCCCCCCCGAAATTTTTCCCGACTCGAAATTTTACACAAGGGTCCCCCCTTTGGTCTTTATGATCTGTATAAAATTTTTCTGATGCGTCCCCAATTGACCAAATTTGGCCCAGTGGCAGATCTAGAAATTTTCCATGGGGGGGGCTCGAACCCTGATAGGCCCCCCAACCAATAGTCCCCATTTTTTTGTAATGTGTTCAAATGCACTTAAATGCGATTACAACGCAAAAAACGACACATATTAACACATTTCGTTAAAAAACAATTTTTTGGACCGAATTTTTATGGAACTTAAAACTGGAGTTCAAAACTACTAATATTACAATAATCCGCGCGCCGGCGAGGGTACACCAGCTAGCAAATTGAAAACAGGAAGAAAACATCTCCGGCACTACGACCATAAATTTACTTAAAAATTTAAAATGTCAATTTTATCCCAGTGAAACAGCTTAAACCAAATATACATAACAGTGGATTAGCAATTAAATAGTGCACTTTGCACAAATATACACATATGCTTTCATGAAAAAACAAAAAGCAAGAAACAGTAAAGCCATAAGGTTGCAGGGGTCCTGGGGGCGGCAGCCCCCAGAACAAAATTTGAGAAAAATTTTTATTTTTAGGATGAATTTGATTAATTGGAGACGTATCGGAAACTTTTTCCAGCCAGGCTATAAAACCAAATAGGGGGGATCCTCGTGTAAAATTGTAGTCGTTAAAAGTTTCTGGTGAGGGAATTCCCACCATTAACCTCCTCTGTGCTATGCCCCTGTTATAGCGACATCCGCGACCAGCCACCCCTACCGATGACACTGAAGGCCTGAATGACTCACAACGAATGCATCAAGACGTTACTCAGAGTCAAGCCCCAAGCAAAACAGTAAACGGATTCCACAGCCAGCTATGAGGGTTTAAATAGGCCCCAAAGCAACATAGAGAGGGGCCTATCTAGTCCACAACAGGCTACAAGGGTGTAAATAGGCCCAGAGAGAGGCCTATCTAGTCCACAACAGGCTACAAGGGTATAAATAGGCCCCAAGCAACATGGAGAGGGGGTTACTCTGTCCAGATCAGGCTACATGGGCCTAAATAGGCCTCAAAGCAACATAGAGAGGGGCCTAACTTGTCCAGATCAGGCTACATGGGCCTAAATAGGCCTCAAAGCAACATAGAGAGGGGCCTATCTTGTCCAGATCAGGCTACATGGGCCTAAATAGGCCTCAAAGCAACATAGAGAGGGGCCTATCTAGTCCAGATCAGGCTACATGGGCCTAAATAGGCCTCAAAGCAACATAGAGAGGGGCCTATCTAGTCCAGATCAGGCTACATGGGCCTAAATAGGCCCCAAGCAACATGGAGAGGGGCCTATCTTGTCCAGATCAGGCTACATGGGCCTAAATAGGCCTCAAAGCAACATAGAGAGGGGCCTATCTAGTCCAGATCAGGCTACATGGGCCTAAATAGGCCCCAAGCAACATGGAGAGGGGCCTATCTTGTCCAGATCAGGCTACATGGGCCTAAATAGGCCTCAAAGCAACATAGAGAGGGGCCTATCTTGTCCAGATCAGGCTACATGGGCCTAAATAGGCCTCAAAGCAACATAGAGAGGGGCATATCTTGTCCAGATCAGGCTACATGGGCCTAAATAGGCCTCAAAGCAACATAGAGAGGGGCCTATCTAGTCCAGATCAGGCTACATGGGCCTAAATAGGCCCCAAGCAACATGGAGAGGGGCCTATCTTGTCCAGATCAGGCTACATAGGCCTAAATAGGCCCCAAGCAACATGGAGAGGGGCCCATCTTGTCCAGATCAGGCTACATGGGCCTAAATAGGCCTCAAAGCAACATAGAGAGGGGCCTATCTAGTCCAGATCAGGCTACATGGGCCTAAATAGGCCCCATGGAGAGGGGCCTATCTTGTCCAGATCAGGCTACATGGGCCTAAATAGGCCTCAAGCAACATAGAGAGGGGCCTATCCAGTGGTGGATCTCAGGAATTTTTCATGGGGGGGCTCGGACTCCGATAGGCCCCCTGACCAATAGGCCCCATTTTCTCAACATGAGCTAAAATGCACTTAATTGCTATTTCAACGCAAAAAACTACACATATTAGCATTTTTCGGTCAAAAACAGCTTATTTTCGACCACAGCAGCATCGAACGTAAAATTGGAGCTCAAAGAACCGAAAATTACAAAACGGTGCGTCGGCAAGGGTCCAGAAGCTAGCCAATCTGGAAATTTTCCGAAATTTTTTTGACATTAAATTTTGTCATTTACTAAAAGTGTCATTATTGTAAAAATAAGACTGCTAAAACTATGGTACAGTGTATTAAGCAATTACAATTTAACTAGGTATATAAACATGTACATGCAAAATAAAAGCAAGGAACACTAAGCCAAAAACTTGCAGGGGTCTGGGGGCGGCAGCCCTCAGAAAAAAATAGGGAAATTTTTTATTTTTACCTTAAATTTGGTCAACTGGAGACGTATTGAAAATTTTTTCCGGCCGGACCATAAAAACCAAAGGGGAGATCCATGTGTAAAATTTAAGTCCGAAAAAATTTCGGGGGAGGGGGAGAAAATTCACCGCCCCGGCTACACCTCTTGCTTAGAAGTGTATTAAGCAATCAAAGAGCGCATAATGCACAAAAGCAAGGAAGAATAAGCCACAAGGTTGCAGGGGTGTGGGGGCGGCAGCCCCTGGAAAAATTTTATTTTTAGGCCGATTTCAGTTAGTTGCGGACGTATTGGTATTTTTCCCTGCCAGGTTATAAAAACAATGGGGGATCCCTTGTGTACAGTAAACGACAGGCTACAAGGCCCTAAATAGGGCCCAAAGCAACATGGAGAGTGGGCCTATTTAGTCTACGACAGGCTACAAGGGCCTAAATACATAGGCCCCAAAGCAACATGGAGAGGGGGACAATCTAGTCAACGACAGGCGACCAGGGCATAAATAGGCCCCAAAGCAACATGGAGAGGGGGCTCATATTAGTCTACAGACAGGTTACAAGGGCCTAAATAGGCCCCAAAGCAACATGGAGAGGCGGCCTATATAGCATAGTCTACTGACAAGCTACAAGGTCTTAAATAGGCCCCAAAACAACATGAGAGGGGCCTACATAGTACATATTTAGTCTGCAGTAGACTACAAGGGCCTAAATAAGTCCTAAAACAACATGGAGAGCGGACTATCTGGTCAACTGCAGGATACACGGGCCTAAATAGGCCCCAAAGCAACATGGAAAGCGACTTAAACGTATGCCCAATGGGGGGCTATCGGCCCTTCGGGCCGATAGGCCCCCTGCTCGAGAGGCCCCCTCATCCAAGGGGGGCTGGGCCCCCCCCCCGCCCCCCCCCCCTAGATCCGCCTATGGGCCTATCTAGTCCAGATCAGGCTACATGGGCCTAAATAGGCCCCAAGCAACATGGAGAGGGGCCTATCTTGTCCAGATCAGGCTACATGGGCCTAAATAGGCCCCAAGCAACATGGAGAGGGGCCTACTTGTCCAGATCAGGCTACATGGGCCTAAATAGGCCTCAAAGCAACATAGAGAGGGGCCTATTTGGCCTAAAAATCAAAGATTTCCCCCAATTTTTTTCTTGGGGGTGCCGCCCCCAGAACCCAGCAACACTATGTCTTATATGCTATTCCAGTGTTTTTTTGCGTCAAAAAGTGCGAAACGCCGCACTTTTTTTCTGAAATTTCGCACTTTTTTTTGGCCATGTGCGTCCAGTGACGCACTTTTTTTCGGCTGAGGCTGAAAGATGTCACAGCTGATTTGGCCAAAAAGTGCCGAAAATAGCATTTTCACCGCAAATATTTTGAAAAATTTTCCTAAATTACGTCAAACCTGTCAAATTTGTAAAATTTTCTGATGTGTCTAACGTTTCAAGCTTGATCTAAACAGCTACAACTGGTCTCAATGACAGTTTACAACCTATTATGATAAAATTATGATTAGAAAAAATCGTGTCGAAGCATGCCACATCCAGCAACAGCAAGTTTCTTAAAAGCATCAATTAATGCCAATAGGTATTTAGATGATTGCTGCGCCAGTATCAAAGTTTGGAATAGGAGAATTCTATTATATATATCTGCTGAAGTTAGCTGCGCTTTCATATACTGTGTTAATAGTTCAGTTCGTGCCAACCTAATTTGGCGTATTGATGCCGTCTCCAGGGGAATTGAGTTAAGGTGGTAGTTACGTTTTCGACAGTTTTTATAACGTGCTATAACTTTTGATTGCCTCAATGAATTTAATAGCGGTCTTTTTCACGTTAAAGAACTTGACTGAAACTACACTTATGCACATTATCTAGCTTAAATCTGTAACAAGCTAGTCAGCTTGTTGACACTGTCAAAGTAGTCAAATTCGTGAATTTTTGCATTTTTCTTGTTTTGCTTGTAAAATTGACAGTGTAACTCCAACTAATTTCATTCTTTGCACCAACAAAGCCAATAACAGGGTAAATTTTAATGCTAAGTTTGGTGCATTTATATGTTGCAGAAAAGAAGTTACGAACCTTTCATTTTGAAATTTTTCGAATTTTTAAAAATATACGATTATTTGAATCTAATTTTTTCACGAAATAGGCAAAATTAATACGAATAAAAAAATTGACACATCAGAAATTGTCTAAAAAACATGTAAGATAACGCATGAAAAGATTGCAACATCGAGACTTGAGATTTAGTCCACGGAAGTACATTTTTACGGATTTCTGTGAATGAAATTGCTGTAACACAAAATTTAAGCAAACAAAATTTTTGAAATTTTAGTATAAAGTAGACACATATGTGTGCCAATTCATCCCAAATTTTGAACAAAATCCTTGTGGTAGTTGTATAGTTTTGCGGACTTTTGTATAATGTGCTTTAGTTCAAAAAGAAATGTTACATAAATGTGACGTAATCTCAAAAAGTGAAAAGCGGAAGGATAAGTTTTGGCATCTAAATTGAAGGTTTTTGACATGCCCGTGTGTCAATTTTTTATTTTTTCAATAAACGGCCGTTTTGACTAGCTACTACTTTGGCTTAGCTAAACATAAAATTTACGAAAAATTGTCGTAACTGGCTGAAAAATATTTTCTGTGAAAATTAAAAATGATTGTTTCAAGCTATTTTAGCAAGCATTTATCTCATAATAAATTATAATTTCCTAAATTAATATGCGTACTATAAATTATTCATTGAAAATTAATCGTAAATTGTCAAGTGTTACTCCTGCAAAACTGTCGAAAACGTTACTACCACCTTAAGTCTCAAAACACCAGATACTTGGCTTCTGGGGGCTGCCGCCCCCAGACCCCTGCAACTACTGCAGTTCCCGTTTTGTATATACTTTTTCAAGCAAAATTGCATCCTGTCTTTTTCAGCCTGCTTAAATTCAAAACTCTGCTTAGCTTCTCAACAACATACCGACATTGACATGATCAGAAAAATACCGACATTGACGTGATATTTATATAAGTCCCTATTGGATACCGCACTGTGAAGCGTATATATCGAATAAAACAAAAATTTCTATATACTGACACACCACGGCCAGGTCCATAGTTATTTAAAGTCCAAGTCCCCGACTCTCAGAAACCAGAATATATAAGTTAAGCTCAGTTTTAAATGAGCAAGGGAGTGGCGTACCCAGGGAAGGGTAGATGGGCGGAATTGCCCCCCCCCCTCCCGAAATTTTTTCTAAGTGAATTTTTACACAAGGGTTCTTTTGCCCTTTTGCTTTTATTGTCTGGTCGAAAAAAATTTCCGACACGTTTCCAATTGATCAAATTTGGCCTAAAAATCAAAAAATTTTCCCAATTTTTTTCCTGGGGGCTGCCGCCCCCAGACCCCTGCAACTTCTGGCAACGTGGTCTTCCATTTTCAATTCACATTTTATGTTAATATTGAAAATAGTGCATTTTAACCCATTACAACAAATCAAAAAGCCACTCCCCCGAAATGTTTTTCGAGGTATATATAATATACGCCACTGTTTAAGGGTAGAAAATATGAAAATTTTTTCAGAAAAATTTTTGAAACCCCAAATTTGTAATTGAGGACGGCCAGTGCCATGATAAAGTGATTTTCACCTAAAACATGCGCTTAGATAGCATTATAACCGCCCTGCGCACTTTTTTTTCAAAATGACGCAAAAAAATTTGGGCATGTGCCAGCGATCGACCGGAGGCTCCGGCTCCGGCCGGATTTGAGCCTCCGGCTCCGGCTCCGGCTCCGGCAAAAAAAGTGCCGGAGCCGGAGAATTTTCATTGTTCAAACTTAGGTAAAAAGTTAAAATTTTGAGCAAAAATCACTAGGTTAACGAAGCGGTTCGTCGGTTACAGAACTTTATTACTGCCAGTTGTATATAATGGAGGTGACTACATCTCTCTAGCATTATGTATTTTTACGTGTCCGATTGACTAAACTCAGCCTAAAAATCAAGTTTCACACAGTTTTTTCTAGAGGCTGCCGCCCCCAGACCCCTACAGGCAACTACGTGACTTAGTGATTTGAACTTGACTTTTAGCTCTGATGTTTTCGGCCGGTCAAATTTAATACAATGTTTGCATGTGCTGTTATTTCGCAAATTTTTATGTTAAAATAGCAAAAAAGTTCATTTTTACACATTACAAAAAATCGAAAAGTCATTCTTCCCAAAGTTTTTCGCCGGCTACGCGACTGATATACTGGTATACTGATAGACTGATATAGTCAGTGGCCAACTACTGGTCGTATGAGTGTGTAAAGACTTGTATAGAAATGGGGCGTTAAACTTTAAAGAATGCTGTTTCGAAAAAAGTTGAAAATTTTTCACGATTGTCAACATTTTTTACTAATTGAAATTTTTTTGAAAAACACTGCCTCCGGCTCCGGCTCCGGCATTTTATATCCGGCTCCGGCACCGGCTCCGCCTCCGGCAAAATTTTACCTCCCGTCGTTCGCTACATGTGCGTCAGACGACGCAAAATTTTTGACGAAAAAAAAAACACTACTATTCCTTCTTATTATCTTTCATTAAAACTAAACCTATGCATGTATACATGAGTATATACATTATGCTGCAGTTGCATGTCTACACGAGTATATTATGCTGCATTTAGTTGTGTAATACACTGTCTGATGTGACGTTCCCATCGTGTGTTTTATTTTCCTGTCGGAAAAAATTTCTGATACGTCTCCAGTTGACCAAATTCGACCTAAAAATTGAAAAATTCTCTATTTTTTCTGGGTACAACACTGGTTTATTACTACAAACAGACTCAATTCATTGCCCTTGATATGACTGCGGCTATAACAAGATAGCGTAAAGCTGAAAAACGCTATTATAAAAAGTGAAAAATTTCTTCAGAACTCCGCCCCCCCCCCGAAATCGAAGTCTGGGACCGCCAGAGATATATATATATATATATATATATATATATATATATATATATATATTTTTTTTTTTTGTTTTTTTTTTTTTTTTTTTTTTTTTTTTTTTTTTTTTTATATTTTTTTTTTATCTCTATCTTGTGTGTGTGTGTGTGTGTGTGTGTGTGTGTGTGTGTGTGTGTGTGTGTGTGTGTGTGTGTGTGTGTGTGTGTGTGTGTGTGTGTGTGTGTGTGTGTGTGTGTGTGTGTGTGTGTGTGTGTGTGTGTGTGTGTGTGTGTGTGTGTGTGTGTGTGTGTGTGTGTGTGTGTGTGTGTGTGTGTGTGTGTTTTTTTTTTTTATATATATATATATATATATATATATATATGGCATATATATATATATATATATACTATATATATATATATATATCACTATACCTATATATATATATATATATATATATATATATATATATATATATATATATATATATATATATATATATATATATATATATATATATAATAATATATAAAAAAAAAACAGCCAGACTCTAAGTAGGGAGTTTGAAGAAATTTCTATAATAGCGTTTTTGTTTACGCTATTTGTTATAGCCGCAGTATTATGCGATGAATTGTCTGTTTGTAGTAAAAAAACAGTCCAGTCGAAAATTGCCAAATTTTTCAGCATTTTAGGTCAAATTTCGTACAACTTGAGAACATATCAGAAATTTCCCACAGAATAAAACGCACGATGGGGAAGAGGAACCCCAGACAGGTATACACAACTAAGGGCGCGTGGCCATTGTGGACATGCAAGCAGCAATAATGTATATTCTTACATTATATGCGCGTGCATAGTTATGTAATGAAAAATAAGAGAATAATAATATTTTTTCGCAAAATTTTGCGTCCTTAGGGTGTAAGTGTGAGGAGTATAGTGGGGGTGAGGAGCGGTCGTGTGTGCGGTGCGGGCGGAGGCGTGTTTTTCAAAAAAATTTCAATTATATAAAAATGGACAACGTGAAAAATTTCAACTTTTTTAAAAAGAGTACTTTTAAAGTTAACAAGCCCATATACAACTTTACACACTCACATAATACGAACAAAGCAGTTGGCCACTACGTATAACCCTCAAGTATTACTTGTTGCGGCGAAATATTATGCACAAAATATGTGTGGATGGAGTGACTTTTCGATTTTGTAATGTGTAAAAATGAACTTTTTTCCTAAGTTTGAACAATAGAAAAATTTAATGAAATTTAATTACGGCGAAAAGTCGGGCTTAGTTGAGTTAGAATAACTACAGCATCAAACATTATATTAAAATTGTTGCGTGCGTGTTGCCTGTGGCGGCAGCAGCCTATAAAAAAAACTGTGTGAAACATTTAGGCTTTTTATATTATATGTGGGTGTGCGTTTTTTGCGTGCAACTAGTTTTTTGACCGGTGGACTATTTGAGGTGTGTTCTTTGCGCTGGCAGTAGGAGTTCTCTAACCGCGTTGAGCACGATTTTACCATAAATTTAACTTTTATAAGTTTGAACATGAAAACCCAGATCCGGCACTTTCTTGGAGGAGTGCCGGAGCCGGAGGCCGACTGAGGAGACCTCCGGGTCAATCGCTGGCACATGCCCAAATTTTTTGCGTCATTTTGAAAAAAAAATGCGCAGGCGGTTATAATGTTATCTAAGCGCTGTTTAGGTGAAAACACTTATATGGCACTGGCCGTCCTCAATTACGAATTTGGGGTTTCAAAAATTTTCTGAAAAAATTTCATTTTCTACCCTTAAACAGTGGCGTATATTATATATCCTCGAAAAAATTCGGGAGTGGCTTTTTGATTTGTTGTAATGGGTTAAAATGCACTATTTTCAATATTAACATAAAATGTGAATTGAAAATGGAGACACGTTGCCAGAAGTGCAGGGGCGGGCGGCAGCCCCCAGGAAAAAAATTGGGAAAATTTTTTTATTTTTAGGCCAAATTTGATAAATTGGAAAGTGTCGGAAAATTTTTCGACCAGACAATAAAAGCAAAAGGGAAGAACCCTTGTGTAAAAATTCACTTAGAAAAAATTTCGGGAGGGGGGGAATTCGCCCATCTACCCTCCTGGTACGCATCCCTTGCTCATTTAAAACTGAGCTACTTAATATTCTTTTCTAGAGTCGGGGACTTGGACTTTAAATAACTATGGACCTGGCCGTGGTGTGTCAGTATATAGAAATTTTTGTTTTATTCATATATACGCTTCACAGTGCGGTATCCAATAGGGACTTATATAAATATTACGTCAATGTCGGTATTTTTCTGATCATGTCAATGTCGGTATGTTGTTGAAGCTAAGCAGAGTTTTGAATTTAAGCAGGCTGAAAAAGACAGGATGCATTTTGCTTGAAAAAGTGTATACAAAACGGGAACTGCAGTAGTTAGGGGTCTGGGGGCGGCAGCCCCAAAGCAAGTATCTGGTGTTTTGAGACTTAAGGTGGGAGTAACGTTTTCGACAGTTTTGCAGGAGTAACACTTGACAATTTACGATTAATTTTCAATGAATAATTTATAGTACGCATATTAATTTAAGAAATTATAATTTATTATGAGATAAATGCTTGCTAAAATAGCTTGAAACAATCATTTTTAATTTTCACAGAAAATATTTTTCAGCCAGTTACGACAATTTTTCGTAAATTTTATGTTTAGCTAAGCCAAAGTAGTAGCTAGTCAAAACGGCCGTTTATTGAAAAAATAAAAAATTGAAACAGGCATGTCAAAAACCTTCAATTTAGATGCCAAAACTTATCCTTCCGCTTTTCACTTTTTGAGATTACGTCACATTTATGTAACATTTCTTTTTGAACTAAAGCACATTATACAAAAGTCCGCAAAACTATACAACTACCACAAGGATTTTGTTCAAAATTTGGGATAATTGGCACACATATGTGTCTACTTTATACTAAAATTTCAAAAATTTTGTTTGCTTAAATTTTGTGTTACAGCAATTTCATTCACAGAAATCCGTAAAAATGTACTTCCGTGGACTAAATCTCAAGTCTCGATGTCAATCTTTTCATGCGTTATCTTACATGTTTTTTAGACAATTTCTGATGTGTCAATTTTTTTATTCGTATTAATTTTGCCTATTTCGTGAAAAAATTAGATTCAAATAATCGTATATTTTTAAAAATTCGAAAAATTTCAAAATGAAAGGTTCGTAACTTCTTTCTGCAACATATAAATGCACCAAACTTAGCATTAAAATTTACCCTGTTATTGGCTTTGTTGGTGAAAGAATGAAATTAGTTGGAGTTACACTGTCAATTTTACAAGCAAAACAAGAAAAATGCAAAAATTCACGAATTTGACTACTTTGACAGTGTCAACAAGCTGACTAGCTTGTTACAGATTTAAGCTAGATAATGTCATAAGTGTAGTTTCAGTAGTTCTTTAACGTGAAAAAGACCGCTATTAAATTCATTGAGGCAATCAAAAGTTATAGCACGTTATAAAAACTGTCGAAAACGTAACTACCACCTTAACTCAATTCCCCTGGAGACGGCATCAATACGCAAATTAGGTTGGCACGAACTGAACTATTAACACAGTATATGAAAGCGCAGCTAACTCAGCAGATATATATAATAGAATTCTCCTATTCCAAACTTGATACTGGCGCAGCAATCATCTAAATACCTATTGGCATTAATTGATGCTTTTAAGAAACTTGCTGTTGCTGGATGTGGCATGCTTCGACACGATTTTTTCTAATCATAATTTTATCATAATAGGTTGTAAACTGTCATTGAGACCAGTTGTAGCTGTTTAGATCAAGCTTGAAACGTTAGACACATCAGAAAATTTTACAAATTTGACAGGTTTGACGTAATTTAGGAAAATTTTTCAAAATATTTGCGGTGAAAATGCTATTTTCGGCACTTTTTGGCCAAATCAGCTGTGACATCTTTCAGCCTCAGCCGAAAAAAAGTGCGTCACTGGACGCACATGGCCAAAAAAAAGTGCGAAATTTCAGAAAAAAAGTGCGGCGTTTCGCACTTTTTGACGCAAAAAAAACACTGGAATAGCATATAAGCCATAGAGTTGCAGGGGTCTGGGGGCGGCAGCCCCCAGAAAAAAATTGGGGGAAATCTTTGATTTTTAGGCCAAATAGGCCCCTCTCTATGTTGCTTTGAGGCCTATTTAGGCCCATGTAGCCTGATCTGGACAAGATAGGCCCCTCTCCATGTTGCTTGGGGCCTATTTAGGCCCATGTAGCCTGATCTGGACAAGATAGGCCCCTCTCCATGTTGCTTGGGGCCTATTTAGGCCCATGTAGCCTGATCTGGACTAGATAGGCCCATAGGCGGATCTAGGGGGGGGGCGGGGGGGGGGGGGCTCGAGCCCCCCCCCCATTGGATCGAGGGGCCTATCGAGCAGGGGGCCAATAGGCCCGAAGGGGCCATAGGCCCCCCAATTTGGCATACGTTTAAGTCGCTTTCCATGTTGCTTTGGGGCCTATTTAGGCCCGTGTAGCCTGCTGTGGACCAGATAGGCCCCTCTCCATGTTGTTTTAGGGCTTATTTAGGCCCTTGTAGTCTACTGCAGACTAAATATGTACTATGTAGGCCCCTCTCATGTTGTTTTGGGGCCTATTTAAGACCTTGTAGCTTGTCGTAGACTATGTATATAGGCCGCCTCTCCATGTTGCTTTGGGGCCTATTTAGGCCCTTGTAACCTGTCGTAGACTAGATAGGCCCCCTCTCCATGTTGCTTTGGGGCCTATTTAGGCCCTTGTAGCCTGTCGTAGACTAGATAGGCCCCCTCTCCATGTTGCTTTGGGGCCTATGTATTTAGGCCCTTGTAGCCTGTCGTAGACTAAATAGGCCCACTCTCCATGTTGCTTTGGGCCCTATTTAGGGCCTTGTAGCCTGTCGTTTACTGTACACAAGGATCCCCCATTGTTTTTATGACCTGGCAGGAAAAAATTACCAATACGTCCGCAACTAACTGAAATCGGCCTAAAAATAAAATTTTTCCAGGGGCTGCCGCCCCCACACCCCTGCAACCTTGTGGCTTATTCTTCCTTGCTTTTGTGCATTGTGCGCTCTTTGATTGCTTAATACACTGCTAAGCAAGGGTGTAGCCGGGGCGGTGGAATTTTCTCCCCCTCCCCCCCGAAATTTTTTCGGACTTAAATTTTACACATGGATCTCCCCTTTGGTTTTTATGGTCCGGCCGGAAAAAATTTTCAATACGTCTCCAGTTGACCAAATTTAAGGTAAAAATAAAAAATTTCCCTATTTTTTTCTGGGGGCTGCCGCCCCCAGACCCCTGCAAGTTTTTGGCTTAGTGTTCCTTGCTTTTATTTTGCATGTACATGTTTATATACCTAGTTAAATTGTAATTGCGTAATACACTGTACCATCGTTTTAGCAGTCTTATTTTTACAATAATGACACTTTTAGTAAATGACAAAATTTAATGTCAAAAAAATTTCGGAAAATTTGCAGATTGGCTAGCTTCTGGACCCTTGCCGGCGCACCGTTTTGTAATTTTCGGTTCTTTGAGCTCCAATTTTACGTTCGATGCTGCTGTGGTCGAAAATAAGCTGTTTTTGACCGAAAAATGCTAATATGTGTAGTTTTTTGCGTTGAAATAGCAATTAAGTGCATTTTAGCTCATGTCGAAAAAATGGGGCCTATTGGTCAGGGGGCCTATCGGAGTCCGAGCCCCCCCCCATGAAAAATTCCTAGATCCGCCACTGGATAGGCCCCTCTCTATGTTGCTTTGAGGCCTATTTAGGCCCATGTAGCCTGATCTGGACAAGATAGGCCCCTCTCCATGGGGCCTATTTAGGCCCATGTAGCCTGATCTGGACTAGATAGGCCCCTCTCTATGTTGCTTTGAGGCCTATTTAGGCCCATGTAGCCTGATCTGGACAAGATGGGCCCCTCTCCATGTTGCTTGGGGCCTATTTAGGCCTATGTAGCCTGATCTGGACAAGATAGGCCCCTCTCCATGTTGCTTGGGGCCTATTTAGGCCCATGTAGCCTGATCTGGACTAGATAGGCCCCTCTCTATGTTGCTTTGAGGCCTATTTAGGCCCATGTAGCCTGATCTGGACAAGATATGCCCCTCTCTATGTTGCTTTGAGGCCTATTTAGGCCCATGTAGCCTGATCTGGACAAGATAGGCCCCTCTCTATGTTGCTTTGAGGCCTATTTAGGCCCATGTAGCCTGATCTGGACAAGATAGGCCCCTCTCCATGTTGCTTGGGGCCTATTTAGGCCCATGTAGCCTGATCTGGACTAGATAGGCCCCTCTCTATGTTGCTTTGAGGCCTATTTAGGCCCATGTAGCCTGATCTGGACAAGATAGGCCCCTCTCCATGTTGCTTGGGGCCTATTTAGGCCCATGTAGCCTGATCTGGACTAGATAGGCCCCTCTCTATGTTGCTTTGAGGCCTATTTAGGCCCATGTAGCCTGATCTGGACTAGATAGGCCCCTCTCTATGTTGCTTTGAGGCCTATTTAGGCCCATGTAGCCTGATCTGGACAAGATAGGCCCCTCTCTATGTTGCTTTGAGGCCTATTTAGGCCCATGTAGCCTGATCTGGACAAGATAGGCCCCTCTCTATGTTGCTTTGAGGCCTATTTAGGCCCATGTAGCCTGATCTGGACAAGATAGGCCCCTCTCCATGTTGCTTGGGGCCTATTTATACCCTTGTAGCCTGTTGTGGACTAGATAGGCCTCTCTCTGGGCCTATTTACACCCTTGTAGCCTGTTGTGGACTAGATAGGCCCCTCTCTATGTTGCTTTGGGGCCTATTTAGACCCTCATAGCTGGCTGTGGAATCCGTTTACTGTTTTGCTTGGGGCTTGACTCTGAGTAACGTCTTGATGCATTCGTTGTGAGTCATTCAGGCCTTCAGTGTCATCGGTAGGGGTGGCTGGTCGCGGATGTCGCTATAACAGGGGCGTAGCACAGAGGAGGTTAATGGTGGGAATTCCCTCACCAGAAACTTTTAACGACTACAATTTTACACGAGGATCCCCCCTATTTGGTTTTATAGCCTGGCTGGAAAAAGTTTCCGATACGTCTCCAATTAATCAAATTCATCCTAAAAATAAAAATTTTTCTCAAATTTTGTTCTGGGGGCTGCCGCCCCCAGACCCCTGCAACCTTATGGCTTTACTGTTTCTTGCTTTTGTCTTTCATGAAAGCGTATGTGTATATTTGTGCAAAGTGCACTATTTAATTGCTAATCCACTGTTACGTGTATCATTTAAGCTGTTTCACTGGGATAAAATTGACATTTTAAATTTTTAAGTAAATTTATGGTCGTAGTGCCAGAAATCTTCTTACTGTTTTCAATTTGCTAGCTGGTGTACCCTCGCCGGCGCGCCGATTTTGTAATATTAGTAGTTTTGAACTCCAGTTTTACGTTCCATAAAAATTCGGTCCAAAAAATTGTTTTTTAACGAAATGTGTTAATATGTGTCGTTTTTTGCGTTGTAATCGCATTTAAGTGCATTTGAACACATTTCAAAAAAATGGGGTCTATTGGTAGGGGGGCCTATCGGGGTTCGAGCCCCCCCCATGGAAAATTTCTAGATCTGCCACTGGGCCAAATTTGGTCAATTGGGGACGCATCAGAAAAATTTTCCTGCCGGACCATAAAGACCAAAGGGGGGACCCTTGTGTAAAATTTCAGTCGGGAAAAATTTCGGGGGGGGGGGGGGGGGGCCGCACCCCCCCCGGGACCCCCGTATATACAATATTATATATATACAATATATATATATATATATATATATATATATATATATATATATATATATATATATATATTAATAACACTTTTTTACACTTTTTTACATTGTAAAAAAGTAGGTGTAAAAAAGTCCGGACTTTTTTACATGTAAATTAGCAACCCTAAGTACTAGTACTAAATTACAATATCCGTTAACAATAAAACGATAACAAGCACGGCCCAAGTGTAGTGTCCTACACTGTTAACTTTGTTGCAAATTTGCCAACTTGGCCAACTCAACTTGGCCAACTTATTCACATTCGATTTTTTCGTCACAATTATCAACTTATTTGTTTAGTTTATTTACACAGACTAAAAGGACATATGTTGTAGTTTATGCACACAAAATTTAGTGCAAATTGCTTGAGTGGTTGCGGAGTAATAGCTGTTTGAACTGTGAAACTGTGCGTAAACAGTGAAGTACTCACAGCAATAATGATAAATTGTGAAAAATTTAGACGCTTATTTTAAAATCAAAAGAAAAACGAACCTTCATTTTTCTTTTTTCTTATTTCTGGCAAAAACCTGTGCGTCGACACGTTATGTGTGCTTCACAAGCTGGCCAATCTGATATCTGGCTGAATTTTTTGAATTTTCATGTCCTTATTGTGTGATGTCTGAGTCTGACTTGTTACAATCGGTGATTGGTTTAAGATATTGGTAGATATTGGTAGTCTACTGTCTGGCAGTACTTATTTAACACAGTATAGCATTGGACTAGTTTCTCAGTGAACGTACAAGTTCAAAGCAAAACGATCTCTTTTTGCAACCTATGAGCAAAACTGCTTTCGCGACACTACCCCCTTAAGGTCCCTAGAGAGAGAGAGACCATTAGAACATGATAACAGTCCCCAGAAAATTTTTTGAAATTAAACACATTTTTGGTGCACTGTAGACGCGACTCTGGTGTTTTACACGGCTCCAGCTGGCTGTTCTACGGTTGTTCTTTTTTATTTTTTGCTGTTCTTTTTTAGAAAATGGTGTTCTAAAGAACATAATTTGGAACAAAAAAAACTCTGTTCGAATTCGAAACAGTTCATTTACAAGTACTTTAACCATCGACTTCACGATGTTTTAAAAATCTGCATGTCGGAAAACTAGAAAAAGAATAATTTTTATTCGAAAAGTCATTTCTTTCTTCAGAAAACGCTCATTTTCATGTACGAGTACGAATGCTCAAAGAAGCACACTTTTGAGCTCAAAACTCGTGTTTGGCTATTTGTTAACTATTTCAGTCGGCCATTCTATAATTGCCGCCAAGTGATTGTGCAGTGATATTATCGCAGCAGCCAGCACTAGGAACACACCCGCCGGCCCAATGCTGAACATGACCTCCGCTGATGTTGATCCCTACAAAATGGCCCCCGCGGCGGACTCCTGTCAACTGGCCGATGTCAGCCAAAAAACAGAGGTTCTCATATTAGATACGTTCACCATAGGGTTCAGGCGGGGTGCCCTTCCCACAGCGCACCGAAGTCTCAATGGCATATATACGTAATTTGTATGAGTTATGAAGGCCATATATACATGTAACGGGGTCAAAATTTTGGGGGGGGGGGCTCTCCGGCCAAATTTTGGGGACCCTCCCCCCCCAGATCGACTAAAAATACCCTAAATGCAAAATTTCCTAAAAATTTCGCAAAAAAGTGCCATTTTTTCAAAATTTTGCTCAAATTTAGGGGACCCTCCCCCCCGGGCTCTCGATTTTGGGGGGTCCCCCCCCACCCCCCCCTCATACATGTATGAATTGAAGGCACCTATGTAAAAAGCGGAGTGGGTGAGTGCAGTAGAGCTTTTTGCCGACAATGCCAGTTCGCAAATGCCTTGATATTTATATTGTTCATGTTTGTAAGCAGAAACAGTATGTAGTTTTTTACCAAACATGATAAAACATTGGTCTTTTGTGTTGGTGAAAGACGTTGACTCCGTAGAGAAAGTGCTTATGTCATTTGCCGTAAATTCGTCACCTATCCTACTTTCAGTGATTATGTATTTGAGAGCAGAGACTGATTGTTTTGGTATATTTGTTGTAGAGCTTATCGGGGGGCGCTGAGCTGGGCTACTTTGTGTGCGTGACGTGCGGCGCGGTGTTCGGGGACGCCACAGCTTTGCGCTCCCACCAGTCTGAGCACGAGGTCGCCTCCATGCTCGTCAACATACACAGCCACAACCAGCAACAGCAACATCAGCTACTGCATCAACAGGGTGCGTCAGTCTAGTAGAAGGGAATAATCTGAACAAGTAGCTATGGCATTTTTTACATTTAATATGTATAGCAGGCGGGGAAAAAAATTTCATATTTCGTCATGTAGCTCATAGACTATATATTACGTTTTCACGGAAAACCAAAAAATCTGTCGTATGCCTGACCTTGCTCTAAACGCTGGAACCGGTTTTATTTCGCTATCTCTTACCGTTTTTTTTTGCGCAAAGCCAAAAACTTGCCTGGGAAGAATACCATTTGGGGGAAAAAATAAATCCCTGTGGGGGAAAACCTACCCCATAAATCACCCGAAAAGTGTGTTAACGGTAGTTTTTCAACGCTATGGCACGGATATATTCAGAGTAGTAGAGGCCCCTGATGGCAAAACTATACGCAGATTTGCTATGGGGTCTCAGGTACAGAAGTTTGAAAACTGCCCTTCGCAGCCCATTATAAAATTTTGAGTTTTCAGATTTGAAAACAAAACACCTTAATTTCGCCTGAAAACGTTAACAACTAAAAAGTTGCGATAACGCTTCAAAAATGCATGTAAAATTTGCACTATATCTATATGGCTAATTTTTACGCCATCGACCCTCAGTGGGGGGTATCGTGAGTTGGTGTGATTGGTCGTGACGGCCATATTTTAATTTTATCCGGTTATATGGCGTTTAATCTAGAGAAACTAACAGGTTATAATTAAAAAAACATACAAAAAACTGGCAATAGTACCAGAGAATGCTACTTTTTGCTGCAAAGGGACCTCAAAATGACAAAGCCCGACTATTAGGCCCGTATTCCAGAATTCGATAAAGTAAGTGTCAATATGCGCATTTGTGTTAATGCATGCCCCCCCCCCTCGTACGAAAGAAGGAGGGACCTGCCACTGCGGTCATGAATACAGGATGGGTAGACCGCTGTAAAAGTGTTTTTTACATTTGAGCTCGCGTCTCTTAGTGCTGAGAATGACTGCTGAGAAATGAGACTCCAAAATTCCCCTCCCTTGAAGCCATGTCGGGTCAAAAATGGGGGGTCCAATTTTTGACTCATAAAAAATATATACCAGCGACTATACATGTAGTTGGGGGGGGATGGGGGGGGAAGACCCCACCCAAAATTCGGTCCCGGGGGAGGGAGGGGGGGTCCCGCCAGGGAAAAAAGAGGGGGGAGGGTCCCGGCAGGAGTCAAATTTTGGCCAAAATATGAAAAAATCGACAGTTTTTTGTGAAATTTAAGCGATTTTTACCAAAATTTTCGCCAAAAATAGTCAAAATCGGTGTTTTTTGTTCAAAAAAAGGCAAAAAGTGTGTCATTTTTGGGAGGGGGGGTCAAAAATGAGTTGACGCAGGGGAGGGGGAGGGGTCCCACCAAGGGGGGGGGGAGGGGTACCCAAAATTTTGGTGCTGTTACATGTATGCCAGCGAGACCCCTTTTGGATACCGATTATATACGTTTGCCTACAGGGACTGTACTATACGCTGGTAAATTTTTAGACCTGTACCACGTACCCAAGTTCCGGAACTGGGGTGGTTTTTTTCCTCAAAAAATGGGGCGGGATTTACCTCGCCTGCTATACGGCAAAAGTGATAGCGAATTGAAAAATTATGTACAATCAGAGACTGAAATGTATATACCCCAAGTTTCCAAATCTATTGTTTAGAAGAAGCTGTGGCAGATTCAGGATGACTTTTTCGGCGGGGGGTGGATTTTTTGGAGTTTTACTAAAAATTTTCAAGTGGAAAAATTTTTTAGTCTCATTATAAAAAACAATAACGAGACCTTCAGTGCGGGAATGAGGAAAAAGGGAATGAGTTTTCGAGTTTTTTTGAAATGTTTTAAAATGCGCAACTGCAAATAACGACATAAACGATACACAGTCGCTTTTTGTTCAAAAACAGTATTACTAATATACTATTTTTTTGACCAGAGAGGCATAGAAAGTAAAATTGGAGCTGAAACACTTAAAATTTTAGAAAAGGTAGGCCGGCGAGCTCCCTGACGCTGGCAGATGTAGAAAGTTTACGAAGATATTCATATTCACATTATGGACCATAAATGTACTTGCTAGACATGTCATTTTTACAACAGCGTAAGCGATACACTACACGTTGTATTATGCAAATAAGCTGTGAACGAATGAACGATGCGTCCAAAGATGAAAGCAAGGAACATTAAGCCACAGCGTTGCAGCGGTCTCGGAGCTGTACATTGGCCGCCAGAAAAAAATAGAGAAATTGTTGATTTCATGCCGAATTGGGTCTATTGTAGACGTATCAGACTTATTTCCAGCCGGACACTAGAACCAAGGAGATGACAGCTTTGTGTACAAGAATTTCAGTTGAACAAAATTTGTGGGGGGCTCCGCTAGATCCGCCACTGCGTCGAGTACATCTAAGTAGTGTCATTGCACTAAATTTAATATTGCCGGATTTCTACTAAACTGATGAAGAATTTCTTAAAATCTACTGTCGGAATGACATTTCCTAAAGTATATACGCTTCTACGTGTTATGTTTTTGTGACTGTATATTAGATCATCATATTATATAGCTTTTTATTAGTTTTTGGAATGCAATAATCTGAGTGACAAAATGCTGCAAGGCGGCAAGTCACGCTGTAACGACGCTCAGTAGCTGATATATCTTTTGTGTTTATCGCGATAAAGATAAAGTCCGTTGATATTCTAACGAATCATGAGAACACTTCAATTTTAAGGCAGATTTATTATTTTTTCTGCACTGGTTGCTGCTTGTGGGTACTGCGGCCGAAACGTAGTGGGACCACCGGGGAGCTGGATGACCGGCCAAAACGGAGAGGGCTGAGGGCGGAATTAGAGGCCCGGCCAAAACGCAAGGGGCTTAGGCCTGCGCCCTGGGACCGGCCAAAGCGTAGCGGGCTCAAGGCGGACTCGGGTGCCCGGCCGAAACGTAGTGGCGTTAGGGGGGATCCGGCCCGGCCAAAACGTAGTGGCGTTAGGGGGGATCCGGCCCGGCCAAAACGTAGTGGCGTTAGGGGGGATCCGGCCCGGCCAAAACGTAGTGGCGTTAGGGGGGATCCGGCCCGGCCAAAACGTAGTGGCGTTAGGGGGGATCCGGCCCGGCCAAAACGGAGTGGCGTTAGGGGGGATCCGGCCCGGCCAAAACGGAGTGGCGTGAGGGGGGATCCGGCCCGGCCAAAACGGAGTGGCGTTAGGGGGGATCCGGCCCGGCCAAAACGTAGGGGTATGACGGGAATGCTGGAATCAGAGCGAGTGGCGCGTTCATTGGAACTGTCTGCGGGGTCTTCCCCTGAGTGAGTGCTGGAGGAAGATTGATCATGCTGCTCGTCGGATGCAGACTCAGCGCCCTCATCTGATTGGCCCGTTTGAATCTGAGCACACACCAGCAGCCACAGCAGGATACCCAGTCCACTTGAGGCTCGTCTCATAATACACTCCTCAGATTTTGATGGTCGCTGTGATAATCTGAAATATAGTCATTGTTATTCCACAGATAGTTTAGTCGTGGTGCGTGGGAGAAAGGTAAATTTTCAAGTTTGGCGGTGGCTTCTAGAGAGAAAGAAAGAAATATTAAGGTATAGGTAAAGTCCCTGGATATTGCGCCCTGGCTGATGCAGCCTTAGGGTGGGGTGCTCGATTGTATGTCCCTGGATATTGCGCCCTGGCTGATGCAGCCTTAGGGTGGGGTGCTCGATTGTGTGTCCCTGGATATTGCGCCCTGGCTGATGCAGCCTTAGGGTGGGGTGCTCGATTCTGTGTCCCTGGATATTGCGCCCTGGCTGATGCAGCCTTAGGGTGGGGTGCTCGATTCTGTGTCCCTGGATATTGCGCCCTGGCTGATGCAGCCTTAGGGTGGGGTGCTCGATTGTGTGTCCCTGGATATTGCGCCCTGGCTGATGCAGCCTTAGGGTGGGGTGCTCGATTCTGTGTCCCTGGATATTGCGCCCTGGCTGATGCAGCCTTAGGGTGGGGTGCTCGATTGTGTGTCCCTGGATATTGCGCCCTGGCTGATGCAGCCTTAGGTTGGGGTGCTCGATTCTGTGTCGTGGCCCTGTAGCGTCAGGGGGACCACCTCTGAACCAACTTACATCCGTGGAGGGGGCAGCCCCTCTAGGCAATTGCTCTGCACGGACTCCTGTTACCTTTCCGCATAGCAGTTGTACGCATTTACCGAACCCGTGGGGATGGACTGCTGGGTTGGCAGGAGCACACGTGAGCTTAGTCTCTTGCTTAAGGAGACTGAGTGGATTGGTTTCGAACTAACAGTCCAGCGCCCTAACCAGTAGGCTATGGGGGGGGACACGGAAAGAAATCTCATCTCGTAGAATTAACTTCGTGTTTAAATAAGCTGAGTTGTCGCGTATGATATGGAGTAATAGTACCCCCCTCTCTTGGTACGTGCGACTGATTTGCTCAGTTGTTGGCCACCCATTCCTTTTTCAATCTCCGAACCCCGGTCTTTGCTCGTGCAGAAATTGTTGCACGAAAACTCTGCTACTACTATGCACTTTGTTATCACGTGACCAACTCAGGTAGTCACCTCGTGGAGACATGTATATGTGCACGGGTTTTCCGGTCGGGGTGCGGTTTTATATGGTTATAACAATTATTTCAGGGCTTATCTCTTGCCCAGTGGACAGTGAGGGAAGTGGGTGGCCTTTGGTTCAGACTGTCAGAGTGATTGCCCTTCGTTTTTAACACCCTTTGCCCTTGCAAAAATGTAACTCGACCGCAACGTTAATAGATTGGAAGTATTTATTTAATCCTCAACATTCACAGGCTCCGGCTCCTGCTCCGGCTCCGGCTCCGGCAAAAAAAGTGCCGGAGCCGGAGAATTTTTATTGTTCTAACTTTGACAAAAAGTTCAAATATATAGAAAAAATTCCAAGGTTAACGAAGCGATTCGTCGGTTACCAATACTTATATTACTGCCGGTTGTAATAGAATCGACCACCTGTCTCTACCATTATGTATTTTTACGTCTCAAATTGACCAAATTTGGCCCGAAAATCAAAAAGTTCTCATTGTTTTCTGGAGGCTGCCGTCCCAGACCCCTGTAACTACGTGGCTTAGTGTTTTGAGCGAGATTTTTAACTTTAATGTTTTCGGTCGGTCAAAATTAGGACAATGTTTGCGCAATATGCGCTGTTATCTCGCAAATTTTTGTGTTGAAATAGCAAGAAAGTCAATTTTAACCCATTACAAAAAATCATTGTAATGGGTCATTTCATTTCCCCCCGAAATATTTTCCTCGCTACGCCACTGATGTACACTTAGGTTCCAGGTTATTGGGGGCGGTATATACCCCTTAGAAGCTAGAGACATTTACGGCATCTTCTACAAAGAGCAATCCTCCAAATTTATGTATTTTTGGGGGGTACCCTTGTTGACAATTTCGTACGGTTAGACTAAAAACGGGGCTCAGACGGACTCCCTGAACCACCCCCGTAAACTACGCCCTTAGTACCATAGTCAAAATGCCACACTGCTCAATTTGATTAATTTTTTACTTTTATCAATGTTGGTGAAAATTTTTTGAGAAATCATCCAAACCAGTGACCAGTGGTGGTATATTATATGAATGTGCTAAGACAAATGTAGAGAAATAAAAAATAAGAAAAGACTGTTAAAAAATTAAAGACTGCAGTTTTAAAAAGATTGAAAAAATTTTGTCATTATTGTCAACATACTAATTGAAATTTTTTTTAAAAAACACTGGCTCCGTCTCCGGCTCCGGCAAAATTTTACCTCCGGTCGTTCGCTATGTGTGACCCGCAACCCACACCCACCCTAGCATTTTAGACGCCGCCCCCGTCCATCTGCCAACGGCTCAGTTGAAGTGCTCCAAATCTTTCTTCAAGTATGAGGTGAACTCAGGGTCATCGTTGTTGCTGCCCCTACCTAGCCAATGTTTCATCTTTAAAAAAAGTACTGCTTTAAAACGTACAGTGGAAAGAGTGGTGGTGTGGTATTGTTGTAATCTGTGTATATACACTGTACACATAATTTGATGTACTGAACGTTTGAGTAATATACCATCTCACTGAAAGTCTGAAATGGATCTAATATTGCACAATTGTGCCAATGACGAGAACGGGGGTAGTCCCCTGAATTTTTGCAATCACACCTGGGTTTTTTTTTCGCTGGCAAATTTTCGCAATTTTGCGAAAAGCTTGAAATATTTTTCGCAAAATCACATTTTTTTTCGCAGACTTACTTTTGTTACTTAATGCAGTAGATTTTACATTTAAATGTAAATAAAACATTATTACGCCTATACAGGATTAAGACTGACGCAATTTTTACCCGTTTTGGCCAAAAAGCAATGATTTTGACATTTTTATTTAAATTTATGTAGCCGTCCTGAGAATTTTGTGTAATTTTTCACAATTTTCACAATCGATGTTCAGCCGTAAAGAAATTTCAGAAGACCCGGCCAATGACCAAGTTAGGCCTGAAAATGCTAACATTTTGAAATGTTTCTTTTCTTAATTATGTCACCTCTGAGTCTCCGACAGTCCGACCCCTATTATACTGTCTAGTGTCTATTAGTGTTACATGGAGTCGGTGTGATGATACATGGAAGAAAAAGTGCGCACTTACAGTCACTAGAAACATCAAGTCACAAAGTTGCACGAGTCCGGGCCTAGGGGATCAGAAAAAATCGGAGAAATTTTCAATTTTTAGGCCAAATTTGGTCAGTTGGGGACGTATCGGAAATGTTTTCCGACTAAACCACAAAAATCAGCGCATAGACCTTACGAGTTCACCTCCACTGCGTCAAAATTTTTTCGCAATTTTGCGAAAAGGTTTGAAATTTTTTCGCAATCATCAATTTTTTTTCGCAATTGCGAACGTTTTTGCGCAAAAAAAACCCAGAATCACACTGTATTTTGCTCAACTAAACTCTGCTCTGGTAGTATTTCGGTAAAGATAAAACTTTAAGATGGATTTGTGATAATTGATGTACATAGTTTGTGTGGAACTTTGATAGATAGTAGAGAGCAACAGTAAGCAGGGTTTACTGTAGGCGACCACATCACTGACATTAGTCTATAACAGAGATGCACGGGGGGAATTTGCGAGGGGGGGGGGTGCCCGACCACTGGCGGAAGGGAAGGTGGTCTCTAGTTTTGGCCATTTTTCGGCGACAGCCGAAAATTTTTCACAATTTTTCGATTTTCAACTCATTTTTGGGGTACTTTTTTGGCCACAGGTGAAAAATTTTTCAAATTTTTCAATTTTTTACGCATTTTTGGGGAACTTTTTTGGCAATCAGAGGGGGGGGGGTGGGGGTCGAGGGGGGGGGGTGCCGGATGTCTGAGGGGGGGGGGGTGCCGACCCCCCTCAGGGGGGGGGGGGGGATACGGCCCCCAAACCCCCCCCCCCCTATGTGCATCTATGGTCTATAAGTTATTGTGAGAGCAGGCCTAGTGTGGTTTGTTGTTATCAAATGAGGGTCAATGGTGAGGCAAGTACTCTGCTAAAATATCGTATACACTATTTAGCAAACCAGTATACACACCCTTGGATTGATATTAAAATGTTAACTAAACCTTTCGGTGACACAAAGCCTGATAATAGCAAACATAAGTGAGCTTTTGTGGAGATGAAGTTTGTTAATTGTGTTGAGTGATATTACTTGCGGAATTGCCTCTGGTCATCCGAGCACACCGTCCCAGCAGGAGGGGTTGCACCCGCAGTCGCTCCTGCAAGCACAAATACAAACAACAACAAACCAGTAATACTAGTAATGCATGCAATTATGCAAATCTATTATTCTGTTGTCCAAAAATATTACTGTTTTCAGTGTAGTTACTACCGTTTTTGCGCAATGTATTGTTTAAAGAAGGCTGACAGGTCTGCAGTCTGAGTTATTAACATTTACATAATTAATGGGGAACGTTAATTGGGAATGTGGTCCGTGGCCAAATGAGGCAATACCTAATTGGTTGCCCTGCAGTCATGCAACAGCACGAGTGCCTTATCCGACAGTCTTGTAGAGGTAGACTCAGCGGGTCACTGATGCAGAGTTGAAAACTTGGACTAGAAAGGATGGACTGTGTTGTTGCGTTGAGCCGTGGCTACCTGAGGGGAAATCCCTCTTCTGCTGTAGTCACCCATAGTTGCAGCATAAGTTGACTGATTTGGGGTAAGGACATGGCATGACTTCAGTTAAACCTATATGTATATATATTATATAGATATATATATATATATATATAATTACTATATTATATATTATATATATATTATATATATATATATATATATATATATATATATATATATATATATATATACACACACACACACACACACACACACACACACACACACACACACACACACATATATATATATATATATATATATATCCACACACACAAGGCTTCAAAAATATTAATTTGCCAATACCGTGATGTGTTGACAACCCGAAAACTGGAAAATAGGTTTTCCCCCGCACCACTATGAGCAGTGAAACTGAACTGAAACTGATTTTTAGGTATATACAGTACAATCTTAGGGCCAATTCCTAAAATGGATTAAACGGATTAGATTAAGTTTTGTTTTGCCAATAATTCATGATATAGTTTATCAATTTATACGATATTTGCGATAGCAACTATTTCTAGTACATTCCGCTTGTGTACCAAATGTTTTAAGTCTACCTCAACATCGAGATCAGTTATTAGGCAGACAAATTTTAAATCTGATCCGTTTAATCCGTTTTAGGAATTGGCCCTTAGTCGTTATGTATATAACTGGAATAATGTAGAGCGGGGACAAGAAACTATGTATGAGAAACGTTTGTTCGTTAAGAGAATTTTCGCGCAGATGATTTTTAAATGAATTGCGCCAAATGTATGTTGGTTTTTGAGTGAGGCGAAAAAACTTGAACGTTCATGAGATGGCTTTTGTGGCTATCTGGGGTGGGAACTGGGGCGCGGGAAGACTCGACAGGGGTAAAAAAGGGAGACCGGGTCTCGGCATGTGGTTACGTTTTAACCAAAATCTCTTTAGTGAGTTTATTTTAGCATTTGAACAAGTTCATATTTTTCCACTCGAAACGTATGACCCTCAGTATTTAAGACTCAACAATGAGCAATGAATGAACATTTTTAATTTAAATTTTGGCAAAAAAATTGCCCAAATTGCTAATTTTTGACCAGAATGAGGTATAGATTGCGTCAGTCTTGGAATGGACCCTGGAAACTAGTAGGCGAGGGTTTTGGGGGTCCCGTTACATGGGGAGAGGGGTAGCCCAGATGTTTGTGCTGTTACACGTCCGGGCCAAACGTAATTTTAGTGACACATTGTGGAAATAGTTATTGTAAACTGGAATTCCGGAAGTACCACCGTATAGATGAACTGCCACAAAAAGTGAATCTAGTTTGTGAACTGGCTATTAGGAAATTGGAAAAATTCGAAATTAGTAGATGATAAAGCATGGCGAGTGAGTAATTGTAGTGTGATAATGAATGTATGAAGGAATGAGCGAATATGATGCGCCTTCTGCAATAGAAACATTGGCGAGGGCGGGCGGCTTTGGCCCAATGACTTTCAACTGAGCAAACTCTTGGCTTTGGTGCTGTAGTGCCGTCTTTAATGGACTGGAGACATTAAGGCGGCTGGCTGTGTTATGGCATCACCTTACACACAAACAAACCAACATTTTTGGCATAGTCACTCAAATCAAATATATTAGTTTGGTTTTGTTGTGCATTTCAGGCAGCAGCGCACTGACCCCTGGGCATGCCGCGATGGTTGATCCCGGCCAAATGGCCATGGCCCAGCAAATGGCCACCGGCCGAAAACGATCGGCCACAAACAGCTCAGAGGACGAGAACTTATTAGACGACCAAAGTGACTTTCAGGACCCCGGGGGCTCCTCAGAAGGAGGCGGGGGAGTGATGGGTGGGCCGGGGGGCTCTGAGCTGTCGGCCTACGATCGAAAAGCAGCCAAGCGGGCCAGAAAGTTGGCCAGAGAGGAGCGACGACGGGAGAAGGTGGGCGTGGGTGGCAAGAAGAAACGGAAAGAGGGGGACCGGAAGGAGGAGCAACCGGGGGTGGCCCTGATGCCGGAGGGGGGACAGTACCCCGACAGCGCGCGGATGGCCCAGGCCGTGGGGGGGCCCGGCCAGGAGCCAGAGATGTACGGACACCAACAACCCATGGCCGGCCTCCCGCAGCAGTACCAGCCCCACCCGTTGGCCGGCCAGTCCGTGGAGGCGGGCGGGGGCGCTGCCCTGAACCCGGCCCCCCTGCACCTGGTGGGCGGCAGCTGCATCTACTGCGGCTTCGAGATCAAGAAGCCGTGGGACCTGGTGACGCACATGGTGGAGCAGCACGACGTGCAGATCAGCAGTCTGGACTGCGGTGAGGCCTTCCCCCTGGACCCCGACCTCACCTGTCCCTTCTGCGCCGTCCTGTTCACCGTGGCCCACGACCTGTTCTACCACCTGCTCATCGGGCACGCCAAGAAGATATTCGGCCGCGAGGCCATGTCCGACTACTGCACCATCGAGATGCTCACCGTCGACCACAAGAAGCTCACTCTCAAGGTTCGCATCAACCGCAAGGAGGGCCCGGCGGCCACGGCCTCTGGGGTGGGGGGGCCGGCCTCAGTCCCCGTGCGCAAGCTGGCCGGCAAGCACGCCCGTCTGCCCACCGCCTACCGCAGCAGCGTGGCCGGAGGGGGGCAGCTGGGCGGCGTGGGCTCGAGCTACGTGGCGGGCCCGTCGACGGGGGGCGCGAGCCAGGGCTACCCGCACATGCTGTCGAGCGGGGGCCCGATGCTGTACCGGCCCATCTCCGGCCCCGCGCCCGCGCCCATCAACATCGTGCCGCCGCACAGCCGCTCGCTGGCCGAGATCCCCATGGAAATCCCGCAGGAGCTGGTGGCCGAGGCGGAGAGCCACATCCGGCTGCACGAGAAGGGGTTCCAGTGCGCGGTGTGCTTCAAGGTGCGCGACTCCCGGGAGGAGGCCATCGGGCACGTCTACAAGGTGCACATGTGCGCCTCGCTGCGCCGCTTCCAGTGCCCGCACTGTCCCAAGTGCTACGACAACACCAAGAACTTGCAAACCCACGTCAACGCCTGCCACACCCCCAAACGCCTCTATGTCTGCCCCAATTGCCCCATGAAGTACAAGTACCCCGGCGACCTGAAGCGCCACCTGTCCAAAAATGTTTGCGACCGCTACAAGGCCGGCGGCTACCCCTGTCCCAAATGCGGCATGATGTGGTACCACCAGTCCGCCCTAGCCAGCCACCAGCGACAGTGCGACGGCATACAGTGACCACTCCCCCTCCCTTCCCCAGTAATGTAATGTTCTATTGCTAGGCTTTGCTTGGTGTTATTGCACTCTGCTCGAACCCACATCACTGCGCCGCTCCAAGCGGATTTAACAAGAGACATGGCTACTGCGGAGTCTGGTGTGCGTTTGAGCAGCGTCCGTGAAAGGATGTAGTGCTTGGCTTTGTTGTGCACTGTTAATTGTCTGTAGATTATGTCTTGGTGTATTGTTGGGCATCCGGGCGTCTGCAGTCGCCTTCCATTCTCAGGGCTTAGGTCAGCCGCCCAAACTCTCAGTCATCTGGCCGCTGTCAGTTTTACTGATTTTTACTAAACTTTCCTGGCAGTAGGATTGAGTCAGTCTCGTTTAGATCGTCTTACAACAACCATACGACTACATTACGATTTTGGATTGCAGAAATAATGCCTTAAAATTGCGTATTTATAGAATCAAATTGGTTAGGTTAATATTTTTGCAGTCCAAGTCTCCACACGAGATGGTGTTCATTGCATGAGGTGCCATACCTTTGACCTGCTGAGCTTTATCTGGGGAATCTGGCCCACGCCAAGTAATCCAAAGTGCGCCACTAAGTGTCACAAGTTTTAGAGGTGGTCGTAACGATTATCACGTGTTTACAAGTGCTTTCACAGCAGTTTGCAATGATGGAAGTGACATTTTTATTTGTCACAAAAAATTGGGCTAAAATTTTATGTTCGTTTTACTGGATTTATTGAAAATTTCAGTGTTCTATCAAGTTTTCCACCTCACAGAGTGTGGTGGAAAATGAGTGTTTACGATTGCGGAGGATTGGTGTAGGTGATTGCTAAGTTGAGTAAGTACATAGTAAGTGTAAAGTAGAGTACTGACACCTGAGTGGTGTATGCGTGGTGGTGGTGGTGATGAAGTGGCCAAATAGTATTGTATCAGGGGGCAGGGCTGGGTGGCCCAGTGTTCTCGCTGTCCTTGTTTCTGCCCATCACTCACTCATATATTGCATTGTGTATTGTTGCATGATGGCTTCTCTTCATCATCTGTGCATGTCTTAGGATAAATCTCCATTCCCAACTGTCAGGGCGCCGTTTCAATCATCTCACAGGCCCACAATAAATGTATTGTGAGATTTGTCAGTGCTAGATCATATGATTCGTAATGAATACACGTATACTTTGATTGGAATCACCCGATTTTGCTGTGAAATTTATGCCAATTGTGCGCCTGTGAGCACAGATGTATATGGGGGGGTCTGGGGGGGGGGGGCAAGCCCCCCCCAGATTTGAAATTCCGGGACAAGCCCCCCTCAGACTTGACCCGTCGGGACAAGCCCCCCCTCCTTGAAACTCCAAAATCGCCTCAGATCGCCCTAAAATGCTTCAAAAATGAGCAAAAAGCTAAAAAATCGCTAAAAAAATCGGAATTTCGCAAAAATTTCTCATTTTTAGGCAAAAATTGGAAATTTTTGCGTTTTGGGACAAAAAATCGGGACAAGCCCCCCCTAAAATGTCGAAAATTTCGGGACAAGCCCCCCCAGACCGAGACCCCGTGTACATGTATGCCTGTGAGATTATTGAAACCGGCCCCAGCCCGTTCAATCACTAGTTACTAGTTATATACATTCAGCAAGAGTACATAATAGCTTCTCACTCTATATAGAAGAAGAGTGAGACACTCTCCAGCCTGCCTGTGCTATAGCACAGGCAGATGCGCTGGTCG
Organism: Trissonchulus sp. WLG1_4; assembly: GCA_030248245.1. Taxonomy (NCBI): domain Eukaryota; kingdom Metazoa; phylum Nematoda; class Enoplea; order Enoplida; family Ironidae; genus Trissonchulus; species Trissonchulus sp. WLG1_4. Next base: position 11,981 of record JASANF010004177.1, on the reverse strand, counting down.
TTTTCAGGCTACATGTTGACATTCTATGCAACATGTAACCGGCCAATCAGAAGCGAGCTTCTATTCTCTGATTGGCCGACGCCTGTGCACGTGCTCCAATCATAAAACGGGATAGGGATAAAGGCTAATAATTCATTATTTGTTCATAGTCTGCTTGTAAAAACATTAAAAAAGGTTTGCAAATACCTTTGGGGATATTTTGGCAAACTTTCAGCGAAATTGATTGAGAAACTTTGAAGAAATTCAGAAAAGTTTATATCTCAAAAGTTTCTCAATCAATTTCGCTGAAAGTTTGCCAAAATATCCCCGAAGGTATTTGCAAACCTTTTTTAATGTTTTTGCAAGCAGACTATGAATAAATAATGAGTTATTAAGCTTTTAACTCTATCTTAATGCTTATCAACGCATCAGCGATTATATACTAAAGTGTGTTACGCATGGAATCTACGCGCTGATTGGCCAGTCACATGTTGCATAGAATGTCAACATGTAGCCTGAAAACGACCAGCGCATCTGCCTATGCCGCCGAGTGTCTCCTCTTCTTCTTATAGGGGGGGTTTTTCAGTGAGACGCTATTATGTACTCTTGCATTCAGTAGGCTTGGCTTGGTTGTTGAGCTCATGATGTGTGTAGGGCTGTATTTAATATTTTGCAATGTGTTTGTGGACCGGAGTGCTATGTCACCGCATCGGTGTCCGTCCGGTCAGTCAACCAATGCACCAGTTCTGTACAGTTTGTCGTGTTTCTGTTTTCCGTTTTTCATTGCTTTATAGTGGATAATTTAAGCTAATGCTGTAAATCACTTGGAGCATATATTCTACACCAATAAATTGTTCGCACACCAAAAACACGAGGTAATTGTTTCAAAAAGGAATGTAGTCATCGATCTTGCAATTCAATTTTTAGATGTTTCAACAAACGCCTGAATGGAGTTCATAATATTATCCAATAGTTGCTTTTATGAATTATATTTATGTCAAACAACGAATTCACAACGTTTGTAAACTATAAGTCAAAATCATAATTCATTCCTGATATATATAATATCCAATAGGTAAATTTATTAGATTTGTGACATTGTTTTGTGAGTTTCACAAGTTTATGCAGTTGTGCATTGGCGTGTGAATTGGTTGTTTGTTGTGAATTGTGATGTTGCTGATTTGTGCTTAAGCAGTCCATTAAACTCCATCAAATCAGCGAGATCATTTATTTTGATGTTGAAACTGTAACGTGTTTTAAAAAAGTAAAATATTTTGCGGATATTTTCAACGTCTGTTGTTTCGTGCTAGGTTAGGTGTCCGATTTTGGGTTTTGCCTGCATGACGTATTGATCCTCACTCAGGAAACCTATAAGTGTACCTGAGACATTAAGAGCATTAGGCGGAGTTCGATGCACGGTCGCCAAGTCGGGGGCTGAGACCCGGCTTCTAAATTTTCTGGGGTCTTTTCCATTATTACCCCCCCAGAATTTACTGTGCCGATTTGCATAATTTTGTACACTCAACTCTGAGCTCAGGACCTTAATGTACTAATTTGGTGAAAAATTATGCAAATCGGGCCAGTACATCAGAGATGAAACCGAGTCAGTTCGGGTCATTATTTGGACCGGGTCACAGGGTCAGATATCTTGACCCGGTTTTATCGCAATGCAAAATTTTAGCTTCTTTTTGATCGTCTATGAATTGAAGCTGACTGACAACCAAAATTTAAATTTTTAACAAATTAAATGCCACATCAAAGGTTTAGTGAAATCAACTTACTAATTGGCTTCGGTCCTGTATCTAACTTTTAAAGCCTGGTTCATACTCGTCCCTAAGCGTTGTCCTTGTCCCTGTCCCTAGGTGTCCTTGTCCCTGTGTCGTCATGCTTTGTGCCTGTCCTTAAGAAATGTCCCTAAGGTCTATAGAAAATGTCTTTGCCCCTGTCCTTAGAGGTGCTTGATTCATACTCCTTGAGGACAATTAAATAGTATTTCTCACATGAACTAATGCTTAAACGTCATTGGATAAACTGCGTTTTGTTTAAAGTACCGTGAAAAAGTTATCAACCCTATTTATAGGCTGAAAAAAAAGAAAATCCAAATTTTCGAATATGGGATTCGAACTCTGATCCGTAGGTTGAAAAGCAAAAATCATAACCACTCGACTTCCAAGATATGGAAGTTATGGCACTAGAACATCTTTATGAACCTCTGGTATATTTCGGGTTGGTATAAAAATTGAAAACCAAATATTTTTTCACGCAAATATGTGTTAAATAACACAAAAATAACGATAGACTTAATACCGCAACACAAGCCCACGACATTCTTTCACTAGTAGTCGAGATAGTCCGTGATTGGCTGCTCTTCGTGTCACATGTAGTAACTGCCGTATTTTGATTGGCCGAGTTTCTTAGGGACAGGGAAAAAGTACAGTCAGTTTCAAATGAAAATGCCTCTTGGCGTCCGAATTCCGACGCCAGACGCGTCGGATGACATCATCCGACGCGTCGGGTGACATCATCCGATGCGTCGGGTGACATCATCCGACGCCAAGCTTGCTGGCCTCGCTAGGAAAAGTTTTATATCATCCGACGCCAAATGAAACTCGATAAAATTTAGATGCAAACATAGAAAAGGGGGGGGTCAGAAACGAGAAACGATAGAAACAAATATGTAATTAAAAATACTTTTTTTACTTTTTTATTTCCAAACTTACCTAAGTAACTCAAACAAAAGGCAAATCACTTTCAAATCTGGAAAAAAGTTATCTTTTTGAACTTTGTGCGTGAAGTATCCCCTATTTCTAATAGATGCTAACAATTGGGGGAGAGTTTGCCAGGTTACATAAGACTGTCTGGCTTACTGGCCAGAAAAATTTCTGTGTATATACTAAGCTTTCCTATGCTATTTATTTTTAGTATCAATTTTTCAAGTCATTTTAAATAATTGTAAAATTTTTTTTAATGAAATTTAAAATTTTTATCTAAACCTTTTAATAAATTTAATTTAATAACTTGTAGTACACTCAAGGGCTTGAATTTTATTTTTGCCCACCCCCCATGCACTAAAAACCTCGGCCCTTTGACTGCAAGTTGCAACCTAATTCCAATATATATTGACCCAAAATGCTTGGTAAAAGTTTTGGCGTCGGATGACATCATCCGACGCGTCGGATGACATCACCCGACGCGTCGGATGACGTCATCCGACGCGTCGGAAATTTTGGCGTCGGCCGACGCGTCGGAGGCATTTTCATTTAAAATGGACTGTAGAACATTGCTCAACATTGCTTAGGGACACAGGGACAGTCCTTATGGCTGCTTAAGGACATTCCCTAAGCTGCTTAGGGATAAGTATGAATCAATCGCAGCTTAGGGACAGGGAAAAGGAAAAGGACACCAGAAAAGTATGAATCAAACCCGCATAGGGACAGGGACATTTCTTAGGGACAAGGACAGTCCTTAAGGACGAGTATGAACCGGGCTTTACTGTTTCAGCTAGCAGCTTCACGTTTTATTCTGCTTTAAGATGTTCTAGTGCCACAACTTCCATATCTTGGAAGTCGAGTGGTTATGATTTTTGCTTTTCAACCTATGGATCAGAGTTCAAATCCCATATTCGAAATTTTGGATTTTCTTTTTTTTCAGCCTATAAATAGGGTTGATAACTTTTTCACGGTACTTTAAACAAAACGCAGTTTATCCAATGACGTTTAAGCATTAGTTCATGTGAGAAATACTATTTCATTGTCCTCAAGGAGTATGAATCAATCACCTCTAAGGACAGGGGCAAGGACACTTTCTATAGACTTTAGGGACATTTCTTAAGGACAGGCACAAAGCATGACGACACAGGGACAAGGACACCTAGGGACAGGGACAAGGACAACGCTTAAGGACAAGGACAACGCTTAGGGACGAGTATGAACCAGGCTTAAAGCGTCCGGATGATGAGCGTAAGTTTGGCGGTACAAACAGTTCTAGCAGTTGTTTTGTTTACCGTGTGCAGCCAAATTCGGACACAACTAGACTTCTAACTCTTGTATGCAATCGAGGTATTTCAGCATTATGCATTACAGGAAATTTTATCTGCCCGAAATAGCGTGGAGAATTGAGAAAATTACGATTATAATACTATGGGAACCCATAAAAAGTAAAATCGGGGGCAAGCCCACAGAATTATCTTATACAATAATAGAAATATGTTAAGAACATTATTTTGTGTTAGTTAATTACAGTAAAATTAACACAGACGTTTTGTGAGTTTACACATATTTAGAAACGAGCAAACACTAGCTTAAGCTTCGCATTAGACTACAGTTCCTTCGCGGGCCGGTGGCGGGCCGCGGGCCGGGCCCGGGCCGGCTCGGCCCAGCCCGGCCCGGTTTTTCGAGGGGTCGGTGTCACGGTGTAAATTTTCCCCCCTGTGGATTTTCCCCCCGGAAAAATTACCCCGGTGTAAATTTTCCCCCCGGAAAATTTGCACCGGGGTAGATTTTCCGGGGGGAAAATTCACAGGGGGGAAAATTTACACCGTGACACCGGGTCCACCCGTGGGCAAAAGAATGGGCCCTTCATCCGGTTCATACTTGTCCTAAGGGCTGTCCGTGTCCGTGTCCATAAGAGTATTCAGTTTTCAGTCGCAGTCAGTGATATATTAACCCCCTGTCACGGATAATGAATTAACCCCCTGTAAATGAATGGTCCCTACTCCCTAGTAGTCAATATATACTTAAATTTTACATAACACAACTTAGATAGGTTAATGATGAACTAATAATTCTCATTATACTCATCGAATAAATACTAATTATATACTTATAATATTTTTCGTATATTCGCATATTATTGTACTCTTGATATTATATAATTAGGTGTAAGTATAAACTTCCAAATTTTAATTCTACAAGATGAACGTTGCAAATTTCCAACTTTCTGAAAGGTGAACGTTATAAAATGTCATCTTTCTGAAAGGTGAACGTTCCAAAATTTCAAGTTTCTGAAAGGTGAACGTTCCAACATTTTGGCTTTCTGAAAGATGAACGTTGAGAAATTTCAGTTTTCTGAAAGGTGAACGTTGACAAAATCTTTTCTGAAAGGTGAACGCAAACCATGTACTCTTGCTATTACATATACTTAGCACTCACAGCTGTCTATTCAATCGGCCGGCAAAATTATAAAATAATCTCGCCACTAAAATATCTACTGTATAAAATCAATCTATTATGAAGAATAAGCAGAAAAGAACCTAGGTACCATCTAGTCGGTGATGCTCTAGAGTCTAGAGTACCCACCCACCCAACCTCATGCACGCAGCTGATTGTTACTAGGGCAAAAAAGTCAACCCATTTTCATTTAAGTTAAAGTTAAAGTTAAAGTAACGGCCATTGCTTCAATTTAAGTTAAAGTTACAGTTAAAGTAAGGCTCAGGCATCCATTTAAGTTAAAGTTAAAGTAAGCCAAAAATCAATGACTTTTATATAACTTTTATTAAAATAACTTTAATTTACAGTTAAAGTAAGGCTGTGTTAATTTAAGTTAAAGTTACAGTTAAAGTAAGACCTTTAACTTTTTTTGGAGTTAAAGTTAAAGTTAAAGTAAGACACCTAACTTTTTTAATTTCAGTTAAAGTTAAAGTTTAACTTTTTTGCTCTAATTGTTACCATATCCCAGGTCAAAAAAAGAGTCCTTTGACTCTAGCCAGCCATTATTGGCTGGTAAACTTGAAAATAAGATCAATTGTGGGGTTGTCACGGTGTAAATTTTCCCCTGGTATAATTTTTCCCATGGTGTAATTCCCCTTCCCGCCGGAAACTTTACCCCGGTGCACTGGGGAATTTTTCCGGGGACAACATTCACAGGTGTCGGGGAATTTTACTCCGTGACAGCGTGATTAATTGGTAAATCGTAACTTTACCGGTTGAACGGACATGCGGGATCAAGTCTAATTAAACCTTAACACACACAGTACACTAATTTTATTTCTAAGAAGCAATAAAAACAACATGAAAAATAACGTATGTATTTTTAAGAAGCAATAAAAACAACAGAAACAATAATGTTTGAGCAACAAATAAATATTTTGAGCACCATAGAGCATGCCAGAAAAGCAACAAGAGTAAGTGAGCAATGTTTTTTAGTTTGTGAGTGGGTGGAGTAGGTGATCTGGGGCCGTGTTTGGGAGCGTGACCCTGAGCCTGTGGTCCTGCGTCATCCTGCGGCGCACCGTGTCCTCGGCCAGTGCATTCCCTGACCAGCAGCGCCGAGCCACCCCGTTCCCCACGTCCCACGCCAGCATGCCGCGAGCCACCTCCTCTTTCTCCTCAAACACTACAATACTCTAATCCTTGCCAAAAACACAAAAACTCTGTCTGCAAACTTATCCTAAATTCACAATTTTTGACACTGCTACTATTTTTAAGAGAAGGAAGAGTAACCGAGAGAATATGGCAATGAACTGCCAACTTCCACTGATCCAGCATAATAGGTACGTTACGCTAGAGACTCAAGTAGCCAAGTCACACTACGTTCCTGCCAACTCAGTAATTCATCCCCCTTGCTTTGTAAAAGGTGCCACAGAAATATAAGTAACTGCGTATGTACTCCCTTTACGGATGTAGTCGCCCAACAACTGAAGCCCCTGCCACTCCCTGGTCTCGTAACGGAGAAGACTCGTAGTCTCTACTTGGCCCCTGGCTGATTGCAGAGTCGTATACATTACCTTGGATCCATCGAGGACCAGACCGAACCCCCCGTTGATCACGTCTCCCCAGCCCACGCCCCCGCCGTTGTGGATGGACACCCAGCTGCCCCCCCCCCCCCTGGCTTACCTTGGATCCATCGAGGACCAGACCGAACCCCCCGTTGATCACGTCTCCCCAGCCCACGCCCCCGCCGTTGTGGATGGACACCCAGCTGCCCCCCCCCCCCCGGCTTACCTTGGATCCATCGAGGGCCAGACCGAACCCCCCGTTGATCACGTCTCCCCAGCCCACGCCCCCGCCGTTGTGGATGGACACCCAGCTGCCCCCCCCCTGGCTTACCTTGGATCCATCGAGGACCAGACCGAACCCCCCGTTGATCACGTCTCCCCAGCCCACGCCCCCGGGGGTGTGGATGTAAACCCTGTTGCCACCCCTGGTTTACCTTGTTTCCATCGAGGACCAGACCGAACCCCCCGTTGATCACGTCTCTCCAGCCCACGCCCCCGCCGTTGTGGATGGACACCCAGCTGCCCCCCCCCCTGGCTTACCTTGGATCCATCGAGGACCAGACCGAACCCCCCGTTGATCACGTCTCCCCAGCCCACGCCCCCGCCGTTGTGGATGGACACCCAGCTGCCCCCCCCTGGCTTACCTTGGATCCATCGAGGACCAGACCGAACCCCCCGTTGATCACGTCTCTCCAGCCCACGCCCCCGCCGTTGTGGATGGACACCCAGCTGCCCCCCCTGGCTTACCTTGGATCCATCGAGGACCAGACCGAACCCCCCGTTGAACACGTCTCCCCAGCGCACGCCCCCGCCGGTGTGGATGGACACCCAGCTGCCCCCCCCCCTGGCTTACCTTGGATCCATCGAGGACCAGACCGAACCCCCCGTTGATCACGTCTCCCCCCCCCCCTCCCCCGCCTTTGTGGATGGACACCCCTCTTCCCCCCCCCCCTGGCTTACCTTGGATCCATCGAGGACCAGACCGAACCCCCCGTTGATCACGTCTCCCCAGCCCACGCCCCCGCCGTTGTGGATGGACACCCAGCTGCCACCCCTGGCTTACCTTGGATCCATCGAGGACCAGACCGAACCCCCCGTTGATCACGTCTCCCCAGCCCACGCCCCCGCCGTTGTGGATGCACACCCAGCTGCCCCCCTGGCTTACCTTGGATCCATCGAGGACCAGACCGAACCCCCCGTTGTTCACGTCTCCCACGCCCACGCCCCCGCCGTTGTGGATGTACACCCATCTGCCCCCCCCCTTGCTTACATTGGTTCCTTCGATGACCAGACCGAACCCCCCGTTGATCACGTCTCCCCAGCCCACGCCCCCGCCGTTGTGGATGGACACCCAGCTGGCCCCCCCTGGCTTACCTTGGATCCATCGAGGACCAGACCCAACCCCCCGTTTTTCCCTACCCCCCAGCCCCCCCCCCCGCCGTTGTGTTTGGACACCCATCTGCCCCCCCCCCCTGGATTACCTTGGTCCAATCGAGGACCTGACCTAACCCCCCCACCTGCCCCCCCCCCCCCGGCTTACCTTGGATCCATCGAGGACCAGACCGACCCCCCCGGTGATCACGTCTCCCCAGCCCACGCCCCCGCCATTGTGGATGGACACCCAGCTGGCCCCCCGAAAGCTGTCGCCGATCACGTTCTGCACCGCCATGTCTCAAACACAACACAACACTAGTCAGTAGTCACTAGTCACTCACTATAGCCAACAACAAGTCTGTATATTGTTTGCTGTGAATAGACAACAACAGAAACAACACAAAAGACCGTCTAAGTGGTGTCCGTGTCCAGCCTAGTTCATAGTAGTTCGGAACTGTCAGTAGTTGTCCGTGTCCGTAAGCAGCATTAATTCATACTTCTACAGACACTATGGGCACTGCGTATGCACATAAAATAACACCAACGTGTTGTGCTCTGCAGTAGACGAGTGTGTGAACGCAAGTTTCGAATAGTCAATAAAAACGTTCTGCACACAAAAACAAGTTGCTGCTGAGCTGAAATTACGACAAATTCCACATTATTTTACTCTGCGCGGAGGAATTTTATATAAATGCACGTACACGTGACTATAAAGTCTGTAATCTTAAGCCCGGTTCATACCTCGTGTTTTGTGCTTTCGTGCTGTGTTTTGTACTTTTAAATTAGATAATTTATAAATAAACTTTAATAAAAATTTAAAAAATATGACGTCACACTTATCAATAAAAAATAATGTACAAACAAGCACTTCTGTTGACGAGCGCACATAATTCGACGTGACCACAATAAAGTATTATTTTACCGTATCGGTAAAATTAGGCGCGGCACGCACCAAAATATTTTGTCAGTACCTACTACTTAGTTTTTCATTTTCAATCGAGTCTGAATGAGTCTGAAAATCTGCTCGACGATTACGTTTTACGTATGTGTAAGTACATACATACAATTTAAGAATTGACCGGTGATTTAGAAAGCTATAACATTTGATTTTTATATCATGCAAAAAAAACATAAATTAAAATTATTCTGCTTTCGATGTCAGAAAAAAATTGCAGAAATTTCATGGCTGATGGGAATCGAACCCTCTAACCTGTGTTTCGCAGTCACACACCTTAACCGTTAGCCCACCGTTAGATGATTCGATAATAATCGTAACTAAATGTTTTGTAAAGAGCATCACGGGAAGAACTGCCTTGAAAGTGATTCAAAAGAATCAATATGGCAGATCATCGAGTTTCATTCCGCCAGTGTCGTTTGTAATGCAGAGACACGCACACACACATACACACACAACGTACGCGCTACGAGTCGCACACAATTCCCAGCTGGGCATTCCAGCAGCTTCAGTGATGCAGTGAAACTGAGCATGATTTACATGCATTTTCAGTTGCAATGCATTAACTGAAATTAGTATACACGGCCGCTGAGGCGGCCGCGCAACAATTGTTTTTTAAATAAATGGCTCATCGAATTATATTTGACAGTTTAATCCGATTGCAGGATAAGTACACGTGACGTGTGTTTTGTACTTTTAACTATAAACTGGTCTAACTGGATAGTGCTGAGTAGAAAACCACAAAAGCACTACGAAAAGCACAAAACCTAAATGGTTAACATCATTTCAAACACACAAAATTGTTATGTCTGAAAACACAAGATCAAGTGCACAAAACACAAAAGCATCAGCAAAAACACAAATTTCGGACAAGGACAGAAAAGCACAAAACACTGGGTGACAACACAAAGCACAAAACACTGGGTGAAAACACAAAGCACAAAACACGACGTATAAACCGGGCTTTCTTGGCCAAATCCTTACGGACACGGACAAAACAGTTTAACTGAATTCACCTTGACTTCCGGGACATCCTAACAACCCTTACGGACACTCAAGGACAATTTCTTACGGACATCCGGACAGCTGTGAATCAAAGTACTCTTACAGACACGGACACGACTCGGAAACGAACAGCCCTTACGGACAAGTATGAACTGGGCTTTCCCCTAATTTAAATAAACAACAGCATTCCACAATAACGCTATCATGTTTCATTTGATTGGATTTGACGTCGGCAGATCACAAATTATTTGAATCTGATTTGCTTTTGGCCTTAAAACAGCATCTAAACTAATTTCCACTTGGCCAAGTCAGCAGTGTACTCATGCCAACAACCCAATAATGATCCGGCAGTGGTATGCAGTGATTTGAGTTACCGGCAGTGAAGGCGGATCCGTCTTGTATGTTGGAGGTCTCCCGGAAAGGACTGTCCGTCCCGCTGACGTCGTGGTGGTCGCGGCTCAGGATCACCGGGCCCTGCAGCAATCACCCAACCATTATCTGGCCATTTGCACCCATAATATTCTCGAGCTTGGCTATTCTCCAGTGTTGCTCACCATCTTACAATATTCAATAATTATATTCCATGTATGGTGATTACTGATCAGTGAATGGGACCCATTCGCGAGAAACCAGTGAAAAAATATAATGAATAGGTCTTTAGGGTTAAATGAGATCAGCTATTCTTGAGTTATTTCTGTGCTCGAGGTATTTAATTTTGGTGCAAACTAGTGTATGTTGCAAAACTGTGCAGACAAAGTGTCAGCAGGTTTCAGATTGTAAACAGCCGAGCGCACTTTGATGAGTCCGTGGCGAATGGCGTTGTTGAATGCGACAGCGATGGCGATGCGCCCCTCCTGGTCGGAGTAGAGGATGCGCGCCTGGGACCCCACCACCAGCTGGTGCGCCCCCGCCTGCCCGATCCAGCGCAGGTTGTCCTCGTACTGCTGGATGGCGTAGTCGGGCACTGAAACAACACTCACATGCCTCCCCCCCCCACACACACACACACACACACACACACACAACTTTGAAGGGATCAGGACACAAATCCTATAGGAAGGACCGTCCGTTGATTCAGGGGATAAACTGATGTATTGGTGCAAGTGACATGTTATAGTAATCTTGGAGGAGTCATGGACATGCGGCTAGGCTGATCGATAAACTGATGTATTGGTGCAAGTGAATGGGGGTTATGGAGTAAAAGGTCTTGGAGGAGTCATGGACATGCGGCTAGGCTGATCGATAAACTGATGTATTGGTGCAAGTGACATGTTATAGTAATCTTGGAGGAGTCATGGACATGCGGCTAGGCTGATCGATAAACTGATGTATTGGTGCAAGTGACATGTTATAGTAATCTTGGAGGAGTCATGGACATGCGGCTAGGCTGATCGATAAACTGATGTATTGGTGCAAGTGACATGTTATAGTAATCTTGGAGGAGTCATGGACATGCGGCTAGGCTGATCGATAAACTGATGTATTGGTGCAAGTGACATGTTATAGTAATCTTGGAGGAGTCATGGACATGCGGCTAGGCTGATCGATAAACTGATGTATTGGTGCAAGTGACATGTTATAGTAATCTTGGAGGAGTCATGGACATGCGGCTAGGCTGATCGATAAACTGATGTATTGGTGCAAGTGACATGTTATAGTAATCTTGGAGGAGTCATGGAGATGGGAGGGGGTTTTTTGTCGGCTAGGCTGATCGATAAACTGATGTATTGGTGCAAGTGACATGTTATAGTAATCTTGGAGGAGTCATGGACATGCGGCTAGGCTGATCGATAAACTGATGTATTGGTGCAAGTGACATGTTATAGTAATCTTGGAGGAGTCATGGACATGCGGCTAGGCTGATCGATAAACTGATGTATTGGTGCAAGTGACATGTTATAGTAATCTTGGAGGAGTCATGGACATGCGGCTAGGCTGATCGATAAACTGATG
>JASANF010004175.1:0-19532 GCA_030248245.1 Trissonchulus sp. WLG1_4 | reverse complement strand
GTATTCAGATATGTCTTGTACATACTATTCGATTATTCAACCCAAGTAGACCTAGGTACGTATTAACACAAATTCTCGACTCCCAGCTGGTAACCCTTCTTTAACCCCTGTTTGTATAGTGTATATCTAGGGTTATAGTCTTGTAGTGCTAGTGCATTCTAATGATTACTTACAAGATCCTTTGCCTACAGATTAAAAAAGCCAGAAAGGGTTGAGCCATGTATCTGGTGCTTTCAGTGTGGCATGCTTGTGGCAGGGCCCCCAGGTATTAAAAGGGCATGCTGAAAAATATGCAGCATGGGATTCGGATGGTTACTGACGAATCCGGCCGGGTGAGAGGAGGGTAAATATTATTATTATTATTATTTATTATTATATCTGAGTTTTTGCTGACTTTATTTCAGAGAAAATTTATGGATCTGAAAGTTCCTTGAAGTTTCTGTGAAACATTTTCAGATACTAAGGGAATCGGGGGTTACATCGAAAATTGGAAAAAAAAGTTGGCAAATGTCAAACTTTACTATACATATATGTAGTATGGCACAAAAGAACACTGGAGGCAAAATTTCAAATCACGTGATCATGTCACGTGACTCCCAGAGCACCAAACGTGAGTGAATTTTCGGCAAACGATAACTCTGCTTATACTTTGCGTATAGTCACACTTTATATACCAAAATGTAGCTTATGTGCTTCTCTAGTTGAACATTATTTTGGTTTTTAACATTTATGTCGGGTTTGGATAAAAATTGTCATTATGTGTTTTCGAAGTCGAACTCTGAGCAATAAAATTCATATAAAAATATTTTTAAGCTTTATCTTAAAAAACTAAAAAATTGTTCAACTGCGCAGAGCCTAAGGCTATTATTGTACAAAGTTTTGTAGAAAAATATCTTACCAGCATTTTATAATCGAATGCCGAAAAATGGGTTTTGTATTCACACAGCCTATATTTGAGTCTGCTGCTTCTGAAAATGGTTTCTTGTGCGATTTTTTTACACAGAACGCAATAAAATTGTTTTAATTTTCCATTACGACTAACAAAATTTACGTATCGTCTGTTTGAAAAACCTCAAAAAGCGTTAATGCACTGGCTTACTTGCTGAATTTGTGTATAGAATCCACAGAAAATTTACAGAATGTCACCCAGAATTCAGATAAAATTTACAGCCATTTACCCCGAATTCAGAAACTCTGAAATGTGTCTGAATTTCACAGCTTTTTCAGATAATTTTCACATATAATTCAGGTTATATTTACAGAGTATTCAGATAATTTTCACATATAATTCACGTTATATTTAGAGAGGTTTATACTTCTCCATATAGGTGTAGCTGCTTTTCACATATTTTTTAAAGCGAATTTACAGCAGCATATTGTCAGTATATGCCTTAGTTAGTTACATGTATGCAGGGGCGTAGCCAGGGGGGGAATGGGGGGAATTCCCCCCCCTCCGAAATTTTTTCCGACTGAAATTTTACACAAGGGTCCCCCCTTTGGTTTTCATGGTCCGGCCGAAAAAAATTTCAAAAAAAATTTCATGGTCCGGCCTGGAAGCATGTGCGTGTATATAAAGTTGGATTGTGCGCAATGTGTTTCCTTTACACTGTTTAGTGTATCGTCTTAGCTGTTTTATTGTCACAAAAATGACATTTTCAGTACATTTACAGGTTTTAATGTCAAAAAATTTTGAAAAATTTGCAAATTTTATAGTTTTTGGAACCTTTCCAGCCCACCATTTTTGTAATTTCCGTTATTTTGAGCTCCAATTTTACGTTTGATGCTGCTGTGGTGGAAAATTAGCATTGCTTTGACCGAAAAATGCTAAAATGTGTCGTTTTTTGCGTTAAAATCGCAATTAAGTGCATATTAACACACTTAAAAAAATCGCTGCAGCTTTTTTTCGCCATTTCCGGCTTTTTTTCAGCTGCTCGAGCAGCTGCAAAAAAGCCGGAAACAGCGAAAAAAAGCTGGAGCAGCTAAAAAAAGCTGGAACTGCAGCGTTGTCATGACAACGGAGCAGCTAGTCTGTAGTGACCGCCATACTTATCCGCATTTTTGCAGCTGCTCCAGCTTTTTTCCAGCTGCTCCAGCTTTTTTCCAGCTGCTCGAGCAGCTGAAAAAAACCTGCAGCTTTTTTCAGCTTCTCGAGCAGCTGAAAAAAAGCTCAATGTAAACACGGCCTTATTACTGGTATTTTTGCAGAAGCAATTGTTGTTTCACTCTTTAGCAATAATATGTGACACAGCCGAGTTTTGGGCGAAATTAATATTATTTCGACATCTTGACAATTTAGATGAATAAAAGCGGCAAAATATGACATATACAATCAAACATAATGTACGTGAAATTTATGACCTATATATACACAGGAAAAACTAAATGAACATGCATGCAAAATGCAAACATGCAACTTACACTGAAATGAAACTTCACTTGAAAATAAACGAATGTATATAAGTTACATATATGTAAGTAAGTAAGTAAGTAAGCGTTTACTGGCAAAAAAACAAAAAAAAACAAAATAGGTTAGGTGACAACGGCAAATAAAACATTTATTGCAAACAAAACAAATAAATTTCATCATCATCATACATATATGTGCCAGATGGACGAAGGACGACCAAATTGCTGGCATCTAACCCCCCGCCCATAGAGAAATCTGGACAGATCAATTTGAGCCAGCTGTGTTTTGAAAGCTGGTAGAGTTTTAGCTTCTACAACATGGGGCGGCAAAAAGTTCCATACACTGCTAACACGCCACGAAAAGAAATTTTCAGTGGTTTTCTTTCTGGGAATAAACTTGGGCTTTATACGCAGTCTGTGGCCCCGGGTTCCAACATCAGGGCAGTATGCAAAAAATGTGGTAAATGGAATGTCAATTAGGTTATAAACGATTTTGTAACAAAGGACTAAATTATTTTCTAATCTTCGACGCTCTAAACTTTGTAGACCCAAAGATTTTAGGCGTTCTGGGTACGATAGGTTTGCAATATCACGGAATCGTTTGCTAAACGATCTCAGAACCCTTTCAACAGTGTCAATATCCTTTAGCAAAAACGGTGACCAAACTGCAGTATTATACTCGACAATAGGCCTGACATACGTTACAAACAAATTTACAAACAGCTTTTTGTCCCTTGAGACGAAGGTCTTGAACAATGATGCACAAACAAAATTTGCTTTTTGAGCTATTTTTTTACAATATTCTGAAGTCTTTTGGTCACTAGTTAATTTTATACTTAAATCAGTGACCGCGTTTACTTGTTCCAAGACTTGATCAAACATTTTGTAAACCACCGCGTTTTCACTGCGACCAAACTCGAAAATTACACATTTCGGGAGGGAAAAATTTAGGCCCCACTCAGTTGCCCAGACACCAATACTGTTCAAATCTTGCTGTAAAAGAGTACAATTACAGTTTCTATCACAGATTTTATATATCTTAGCATCGTCAGCAAACATCTCAATAATACTATACTTTATGCACGTAGGCAAATCATTTATAAACAAAATAAACAATAACGGGCCAAGAACTGAACCCTGGGGCACTCCACTAGTAACACTTTTAAATTCTGAGCATGCTCCATTAATTTTTACTACATGAGAACGGTCTTTCAAGAAGTTTTCAATCCACCGTAGTATTTTACCCGAAACCCCATAACTGGAAACCTTATGTATCAACTTTTTATGAGGCACTGAATCAAAAGCTCTAGCAAAATCAATGTAAACACAATGGACCTGCTGCCCACGGTCACAAGCTTCAAACCAAGCTTGTAGCGTTGTCAACAGATTTGTTAGCGTAGATTTTCTTTGCGAAAGCCATGTTGATGTTCTGTAATTAATCGATGCCTACTTAGAAATTCCCACATGTTATCAGCAATTATAGATTCCAATATTTTACAGCACACAACAGTTAAACTGATAGGCCTATAATTTTTTGGATCAGAATTTCTACCCTTTCCTTTAAAGACAGGAACAACCACTGCGGTGCGCCACTGGTCCGGTATATAACCAGAGTCCAGAGATTTCGTAAATATAATTTCCAAAGGTTTAACAATCGAGTAGCTCACTTTTTTTAAAAGCAACGGTGGCAATCCGTCTGGACCTGCTGATACTTTATTCGGCAATTTTTTAAGAGCTTTTAAAATTACTCCTTCATTTATTACAATATCAGAAAGCCTTGAAACTGTTTTCATGGGGATGGCTTTTAGATTTCCATCATCAGATTGATAAACAGATGCAAAAACAGAGTTCATGAGTTGGGCTTTTTCCCAGTCCTCAGATACCAGTCTGTCAACCAGTTTAAGGGTTGGAACACAGTCGTAGGAAACTAGCTTTGAATTCACATACTTATAAAACATAGACGGGTTTCTTACACTACTTATGCTATCTTCTAAATTTTTAACATCTTTCCTAGCCAACTGTCTTGCTTGGACTGCAGCTGACTTATACTTTGCCTTGTTGCTCTCAGTACGCGTTGCCTTATACAACCTCCAAAAACGTTTCTTTTTAGTCCAAGCCTTTCTCGTAGCTGCACTCCAGGAAAAACCGCAACAACCACATTTTTTCTTGGAAACATAACAAAACACAGCATATTCCAAAAAATGCACAAAAGTTTCCCAACAAGTATTCACATCCCCTGTCAGTAACATTTCCCAGTCTATGGATGAGACGAAATCGTTCATATTTTCATAATCAGCATTTCGAAAATTTAATTTTTTCGCTTTCACTAGACGTGGTGACGGTATATTTAAAGAAAATTCGACTGCTGCATGATCGCTTGTAGAAAGTGGTGCCACAACCTCGACTGCACTAACAAGCTGTCGGTCGGAACTAAAGCTACATCAAGAATGTTTTGACCACGCGTGGGCGTGTCAACATATTGGATTATTCCTAATTGGTTTATCACTTCAGCCAGACGATTTTCATTTAGGGAATTAGACGAAAACGTTTCCCTTGAGACACCTGGTAAATTTAGATCGCCACACAAAATTACCTGTTCAGAATAAATACCAAACAGCCGAAGATGTTTGACAAACTCACTATCATAGGCAAAAGGCGTTTCAGGTGACCGGTAGGTAAGGCCTAATCTAAAACCAGCTTTTCCATTGCTGATTTTAAGCCACATACATTCTACGTATCCACCAATACAACAGTCCGTTACTCTTTCTACAGATAAGTTTGTAGACACAAGAACGCACACGCCTCCATGCCCACGGTCGACCCGGTCGGTCCGAAATAAATTGTATTTTCCTATTAAATTAAACAAAGAATCTGGGTGTGTGGAATTTAACCACGTTTCAGTAATAAGGACTATGTCGTATGGATGGGCGGCGACGGATTCAAGCATCGCTCTGAGGTCTACAAACTTATTTGTAAGTGCTTGTGCATTAAACAAAATACATTTAAGGTTACAACTACTAGCGGGGGCGTCAGAGCCAGCAGCTACTAGTTTAACCGTTGAAAGTCATTTGGCGGGGTGGTCATTACAATATTGCCATTCCAAATTTTGACAGACTCGCCATTAGCCCGGCGGCGTTTCAGTTCCTGGCGCATTTCATAGTCCTTGCTGCGTTGGAGGGCTGTAAGGTCCGCTCGGATGTAGGCATCATCTAACCCTGGAAATTGGTCACGGACATCACGGAAACCAGTAAGCACTTGCTTTCGTGCTTGCAAGTCCTTGAACTTTATTTTCATAATACGTGACCGACCATCTCGACGGGGTCGTCCATCCCGAAACGATTCGCTTACAACGGCAGATTCAACACCGACTTTGGTACAAATATCGTTCACCAGCTGCTTGTCCTCAGCCAGGCTGGCTTCGGGAGCACCGATAAGGACCAAGCTATTCTGTTTACTCTGCCGCTCGGACAGTTCCTCGACCATCGAAAACATGTAACCGGATACTTGGCCCATCACAGCCTTGACGCATTCGCTGACAATTTCCTGGATATTCACAGCTGGGGCAGGTGTCGATGGGACACGATTGGGTTGGGAGGAGGCCCCAGAAGAGGCCTGTTGAATTTTTGCTTCCAGCTCGGAAATCCGGCGCTCCATGGTATCAAATCGGTCCTTGCAAGATTTGCAATAATACGTAGCAATGCCGGACGCTTCCACTTTTTGGTAAGCTTTATATGTCGGGTCATCAATTCCAGTGCATTTATAATGGCATGCAACTTTACAAGCAGAGCATTTTAGGACCCAGTCAGATGCACCAATTACTAATCAGCAAATTCCACAACCATGCTGCGGCTGCGAGCCTGATTGCGAATTATTGCGAGTACCAGGCATTGACGAAGAGATATACGGAATGGTAATGTCGGGCGAAATAAAATTATATGAAATAATAAATAAATGCTAATCGTAAATTCGTAAATAGCGGCAAAATAATGGCGTCAAACAAAAAGATAAACGTAACACGGCGAAAGAATATAATAAAAAAAAATAAGCGAAAGAAGCAAGCAAGGTTAAAATAAGAGAAGGGAAAGCAATTAATCAGTCACTCCACTGGCTTCTGAAATAAGCACAGCCCAATTGATCCAAACTGAATCAAATGGGTTAAAACCTGTACTCGGCTGTGTCACATATTATTGCTAAAGAGTGAAACAACAATTGATTCTGCAAAAATACCAGTAATAAGGCCGTGTTTACATTGAGCTTTTTTTCAGCTGCTCGAGCAGCTGAAAAAAGCTGCAGGTTTTTTTCAGCTGCTCGAGCAGCTGGAAAAAAGCTGGAGCAGCTGGAAAAAAGCTGGAGCAGCTGCAAAAATGCGGATAAGTATGGCGGTCACTATAGACTAGCTGCTCCGTTGTCATGACAACGCTACAGTTCCAGCTTTTTTTAGCTGCTCCAGCTTTTTTTCGCTGTTTCCGGCTTTTTTGCAGCTGCTCGAGCAGCTAAAAAAAAGCCGGAAATGGCGAAAAAAAGCTGCAGCGATTTTTTTAAGTGTGTTAATATGCACTTAATTGCGATTTTAACGCAAAAACGACACATTTTAGCATTTTTCGGTCAAAGCAATGCTCATTTTCCACCACAGCAGCATCAAACGTAAAATTGGAGCTCAAAACACCGAAAATTACAAAAATGGTGGGCTGGAAAGGTTCCAAAAACTATAAAATTTGCAAATTTTTCAAAATTTTTTGACATTAAAACCTGTAAATGTACTGAAAATGTCATTTTTGTGACAATAAAACAGCTAAGACGATACACTAAACAGTGTAAAGGAAACACATTGCGCACAATCCAACTTTATATACACGCACATGCTTCCAGGCAAGACAAAAGCAAAGAAAACTAAGCCACAGAGTTGCGGGGGTCTGGGGGCGGCAGCCCCCAGAAAAAAATTTGGGGAAATTTTTGATTTTTAGGCCAAATTTGGTCAATTGGAGACGTATCGGAAATTTTTTTCGGCCGGACCATGAAAACCAAAGGGGGGACCCTTGTGTAAAATTTCAGTCGGAAAAAATTTCGGAGGGGGGGGGGGGAATTCCCCCCATTCCCCCCCTGGCTACGCCCCTGCATACATGTAACTAACTAAGGCATATACTGACAATATGCTTCTGTAAATTCGCTTTAAAAAATATGTGAAAAGCAGCTACACCTATATGGAGAAGTATAAACCTCTCTAAATATAACGTGAATTATATGTGAAAATTATCTGAATACTCTGTAAATATAACCTGATTTATATGTGAAAATTATCTGAATACTCTGTAAATATAACCTGAATTATATGTGAAAATTATCTGAAAAAGCTGTGAAATTAAGCCAGCGTAGTGAGCTGCCTGCATGAAAATTCTCTGAATTTTATCTGAAATTTTTGTAAAGTTTGTGTAAATATTATCTGAAATTTATCTGAAATGACCAGCAGAGACATAGCGCATACGCTGAATAGCTGTAAATTTTATCTGAATTTTCTGTAAAATTTGGGTGAGTTTTATGTTAATTGCACATGCCTCTTTTCAGATAAAATTCAGACACATTTCAGAGTTTCTGAATTCGGGGTAAATGGCTGTAAATTTTATCTGAATTCTGGGTGAAATTCTGTAAATTTTCTGTGGATTCTATCTGAATGGAAAGGGCAAATTATATCTGAATTTTTTCATCCAAAATTCAGATATTATTTACAGATAATCGAGATATTTTTGATATCCACTTTCTTTCTGTGCTTAACAGATCTTGAAAACATCTGAATTTTCTGTAATTTTCTGTGAAACAATTCAGATGATTTTCAGATAAACTTTACAGATGTAAATTTTCTGTTAAACTGGGAGCAGGAAAAGGGGCTTACTAAAAACTTGTAAATTTTATCTGAAATTGTTAATATGCTAATATTGTTTTCAGATAATATTTAGGCATCTGAGTTTTATCTGAACAAAAGTCTGTTTTACAGAATTTTTATACACAATTCAGACCACTGGTTTTCCTGTGAAAGTAAGCAAGTTTTCCTGTCAAAATTGAACGCTCTTTCGAATAGGCTAGGTTAGAAGTTTGTAGGATGTAAGCTTTAGCTGGAAATCAAACTTTGTCCAAAAATGAAACTTTACATAAAATTTTTTCGCAAAATTGGATTTATGCAAAAATACTGAATCAAATGAAGACCTGCTGCTACCATTGTAACAGCAACTTCTAAGCTACTAAATGCTGAAAAAATTTTGTAAATCGGTTCTGGCTTTGAAAAGTTACAAAACTTTTTCTGAAGCTGCCAGGACCAGGCTGATTGAAGCGTTACAGCACAAGTACGTTTCAGAACAAATTCCGCGCTATAGCTGCGAAATTTCTTAAAATATGAAGCTAGTTGGGGTTTTTTAGTGCGGTCAAAATATTTCTGATGCTTCTTAGCAGGTTTTTTCTTCAATTTAGGCCTCAGGCTTAGGCTTAGACTTAGTGCTTAGGCTTTGGCTTAGTGCTTAGGTTTAGGCTTAGTGCTTAGGCTGAAGCGTAGTAGGTGGGTCAGCGAAGGCTTAGTCCTAGTTGCTTGCATCAAATAAAAGGACACTTGCTACTGTGAGATCAGAAATAAAGCTGCACTTTTAAACCGAAATTGACTGTCAGTGCCAGCTTGCTGCTGAGCATCTGTAACGTTTTCAAATCGTATTTATAGTATTAGCTTTCATTAAAAATCGCTACTTATGCCTAATGATGCTTATTTATCTATGAAAATGTAATTAATTTATTGTCTACTCGAAAAGAAACTTAAACTTTTTATATGCAAGCTTAATTTAACTATGTATATATATTTCGCCTCACTTTTTCAGTTGGCAAAATTAAGATTTTTAATATAAATGAGCTAAATACGTTGCTAACAAAGCTGTATTAAATATATTATTATGTGTTACTTTATGACGATTAAACTTCAGGTTAATATTACGACTGTATTGGTCATAATTTTCGACGATTAGCCGTATTATGTCGAAAACTATGATTTTCGACAAAAATTGAATTTTTCCACAAAGGTATGAATCAACGTTTTTTCGCTTGGAAAGTGCAAAAAATGAACTCAGCGCCTGCGAAAACCTATAAAAATGTCTTTTCACGGTGAAAAAATGTCAGTTTGAATTTCTCCCCCCCGCCTCAGTTGCGCCCCACCGTACCCAAGTTCCGGAACTGGGGCGGGTTTTCCCCCAAAAAATGGGGTGGGTTTTTCCCCCGCCTGGTATACCCAAGTTCCGGAACCGGGGTGAGTTTTTCCCAAAAAAATGGGGTGGGTTTTTTCCAACGTCCACTATAGGGGTTAAAAATGACACAGAATAGGAATTCCTGTTGCAGACTTACAATCCTTTATCATGATGAACAAAAATCCCGTGGAAAATGTGCTGTTTTTGGCTGATTCGTATAAGGTAAGTTTTTTGTTAAATTGTTGATATAGATCATTAATCAGCGGAGCATATATATATGTGTATAATATAATAGTAAACTTATTCTAACCAAAAGCATGGGGCATCATCGGCATCGTGGTGGTATCTCCATGCGTGTTGATTCGACCCGGCTGGTCGGGGTAGCGAGCATATATACGTGGGCAGCGTAGGGGCGGTCCCAGGGGCCGCATCCCCCCCCCCGAAATTTTTTCCGACTGAAGTTTTACACAAGGGTCCCCCCTTTGGTTTTTATGGTCCGGCCGAAAATTTTTCTGATCAGTGATGCGTCCCCAATTGAACAAATTTTGCCTAAAGCTAAAAATCAAAAATTTCCCCCAATTTTTTCCTGGGGGCTGCCGCCCCCAGACCCCTGCGACTCTGTGCCTAACTATTCCTTGTTATTATCTTTCATCAAAGCCTATGCATGTATACATGAGTACATAATACTGCATTTGCATGTCTACACGAGTATATATATTATGCTGCATTTAGTGGTGTACTACACTGTCTGATCTGATGTTCCCATCTTGTGTTTTATTCACCTGTCTGAAAAAAATTTCTGATACGTCTCCAATTGACCAAATTCGGCCTAAAAATTGAAAAAATTTTCATTTTTTTCTGGTTACACCACTGGCTTTTACTACAAATAGACTCAATTTATTGCCCTTGATCAGGGGCGGTTCCTGGATTTCGAAAAGGGGGGTGCAGCTTCGAAAATTTTTTACTTCTACCTGCGATTTTGCATTGCTAAGGTTACGGTATCAGTTTGAGTATATACACCGTTGCTTTAACAGCAGTGGCGTATACATATACCCAGAAAAAACAAATCGCCTCACAAACGCGTTTGTGTCACAAACAAAAGTTGCAAAGGGTCTGGGGGCGGAAGCCCCCAGAAAAAAATTGCGATTTCGTCAATTTTTAGGCCGAATTTGGTCAACTGGAGACGTATCGCCGAATTTGGTCAACTGGTGACGTATCAGACATTTTTTCTGGCAAAAAAATTAAAACAAAAGAACGTCACATGCTCACATCAGACAGTATATTACACAAGCAAATGCAGCATAATATGCTCGTGTAGTAGGTCAGACTGAAGCGGGGGGGGGAGAAATTATTTTCGATTCCAATTCGCTTCCTACCCCATCTTTTAATAAAAATATGAAACCCCCATCGTCAGCCATGCCCCCAATCTGATCTCTAGCCCCCAAAATAGCTTTCGCCCCTTTTAATAAAAATCTGAAGTGAAATTATTGGTGTTAAAACCCTTAGGGGTCGAATAAGTCGGAAAAACGGCATTTTTTCGACTAATGATCCGGAGTCCCCCTATATCCCCCAAACCTAGGGGGGGGTCAAAATTGAACGCTCTTTCGAATAGGCTAGGTTAGAAGTTTGTAGGATGCAAGCTTTAGCTGGAAATCAAACTTTGTCAAAAAATTAAACTTTACATGAAATTTTTTGCGCAAAACTGGATTTAGGCAAAAATACTGAATCAAATTAAAACCTGTCGCTACCATTGGAAGAGCAACTTCTAAGCTACTAAATGCTGAAAAAATTTTGTAAATCGGTTCAGGCTTTGAAAAGTTACAAAACTTTTTCTGAAGCTACCCGAGCCAGGCTGATTGAAGCGTTACAGCACAGGTAAGGTACAGTGCAAATTTCGATCCATAGCTGGGAATTTTTTTTAAAATATGAAGCTGATAGGTGTACTTTAGTTCAGCAAATTTATTTTTGATGCTTATTAGCAGGTTTTCCCATAAAATTAGGCCTCAGGCTTAGGCTTAGGCTTAGTGCTTAGTGCTTAGGTTAGGCTTAGGCTTAGTGCTTAGGCTGAGGCTTAGTGCTTAGGCTCAGGCTTAGTAGGTGGGTCAGAAAAGGCTTAGTTTTAGTTGTTTGCATCAAATCAAAGGACACTTGCTACTGTGGAATCATAAATAAAGCTGCACTTTTAAACCGAAACTGACTGTCAGTCCCAGCTTGCTGCTGAGCATCAGTGACGTTTGTAAATCGTATTTATGGTATTCGCTTTCAGTTAAAATCGCTACTCATGCCTAATGATGCTTAATTTTATATGAAAATGTAATTAATTTATTGTATATGCGAAAATAATGTGAAAATTTTGATATGCAAGCTCAATTTAACTATGTATATTTCGCCTCTTTTCAGTTGGCAAAATTACTATTTTTAGTATAAATGAGCTAAATATGTTGCTAAGAGAGCTGTATTAAATATATTATTATGTGTTATTTTGTGACAATCAAGCTTCAGGCTGATATTACGACTGAATTGGTCATAATTTTCGACGATTAGCCCTAATATGTCGAAAAACGATGATTTTTGACAAAAATTGAATTTTTTCGTATAGGTATAAATCAACGTTTTTTCGCTTGGAAAGTGCTAAAAATGAACTCAGCGTATGCGAAAACCTATAAAAACGTGTTTTCACGGTGAAAAAATGTCAGTTTGAATTTCTCCCCCCCCCCCGCCTCAGTTGCGCCCGTGTAGTATACATGCAAATGTGGCATAGCGAACTCGTATATATATGTATACATGGATAGGCTTTAATGAAAGATAATAGATAACAAAAAATGGCAAACCACACGGTCGCAGGGGTCTGGGTCTGAGGGGCGAGGGCGGCAGCACTCATTAAAAAAGTTCAAGAATTTTGTGATTTTTAGGTCAAATTTGGTTATTGGAGACGTATATATCGGATATTTTTTCGTCCGTGTAATTAAAACCAATGGTGGGGAATTCGGGGAGGGGGGGGGGTAATGTTACCCCTAAGGATTAGTCTGAAAGACGTAGAGGCAAAGCTAAAGCAACACAAGAAAAGTCTTTAGAGTTGAAGCGTGAACAAGCAAACGCTTTTATGAACACTGCTAATCCTCAAATTGATGAAAAAGTCCTTGCAAAACATATATAAAGCAGGGGCCTGGGGGCGGCAGCCCCCAGGAGCCAGCGAATTTTTGGTTTTTGCGAAAAATTTGTTGCATTGAGGCGGGCATTTTTCAACATCTAGCTGCTGCACCCCCCCTTCCGCCCAAAACCTGGAACCCCCTGCACCCCCCCCCCTGGAACCGCCCCTGCCCTTGATATGGCTGCGGCTATAACAAGATAGCATAAAGCTGAAAAACGCCATTATATAAAGTGAAAAAAATTTCTGCAGACTTCCGCCCCCCCCCCCGAAATCGAAGTCTGGGACCGCCAGTGGTGGGCAGCTAGCGAATTATGGGTGGGGGGGGATGGGATGAGCCTCCGCTGATGGGGCCGTGGGGGGTGCGGACTAAGTTTTCAGTGCATTTTTTCTTCGTGAGCTTGAGCTACCGATTTAGTCGTCGTGAGCTGCCTTCCAAACATTCTGGGTGGGGGTGAAGCAACTGTCGGGGGGAGGGGGGTGGCACGCTTATATATGTATATATAGTAGCGAGGCAGGAGCTGTGAAAAAAGGCGGTAGGCGCAGCAGAGCCGAAATTAGATGAGGGACAGACAGCCGGTGGAGTGGAGCCTCCGGTTGAAGCACTTTAGCTAGGGGGCCGACACGACGTGGTCAGGTAGTTGTTGGTTCCACGGTCGGATGACGCGGACAGCAAAAGAATACAAGTTTACGGTCAAGTCTTGCCCGAGGGACTATGAGCTTGAATTGATAGCCTCGGCGGCCGCCAGTGTCGGCTGAGCGCAATTTTTACCAGTCACAATTGAGGGGGCAGCGGAATTATAGCTGGCATATAAGTACATCAGAACTACGTCAGCTCTGTACCGTCGCGTAGCGAGAGTTTGTAACTGAAGTTCGGAGCCGGTTTTCATAGGGTAGATGACATAGACCGATAACATATTATAGCAAAAATATTCAGCGTATTATGGGGTGGTGGGACTGTATGGACCCCCGAACTCAGGGGCCGGGGTGGAGGTTCCCGAAAATTTGGGCAAAATTTTGTAAAAATGGCACTTTTTCGGAAAAATTGTACAAATTTTTGCGAAATTTAGGATATTTTCGGTCGATCAGAGGAAGAGGGTCCCCAAAATTTGGCAGAAGAGGTTCCTCATATTTTGACGCCGTTAAAATGTGTGTATCTCAGTCTCAGAGTCCTTGTCATTACCCCATTGTTTCTTAGTATTCTGTTATATTGACAAGATGGTCATGGGGTGGTGTTTATAAAGGTTCAACAAGCGTTTTTTCATAAAGCCAAACTAGGTACATAGTGTTGTTAAAGCACTTCTGCTGTCTACTTCTTTGGACAAACGTAAAAAAAGACCGCTAGGCTTCCTTTTTGGAACGTTAAAAACATCTAGTTTGTACATCTGCCATAACCATGACGGGCTGTCTGTCCGCTGATTTCAGATCACCCACTACAAGCAATATCCGCCGGGCACAGAGCACGTCTATTCCTACTTTGAGTGTCGGGGCGGAAAGTTTCCGGACATTTGCTTCTTTGGCCTGCAGTACATTCTCAAGCGATGGTTTGTGGGCGTGGTGATAACTGACGAGATGATTGATCAAGCTATAGACTTTTACCAGGATCATTTTGGATCGTGCCAGTTCAATGCGGATGGCTGGCGGTATATTGTTAAGGTGCCGTTAGAATTAATACATTGTATAATGAATATAATGACCAAAGTGGTGTGAGAGATACATTCACTCTCATCCTGTTTAACTTTTGTCGCTTAATGATATTAAATTAAATCAGAAAGTTATACTTTAAATACTCGAGAAAGGGCATATTATATCTTGCCTACTGCATATATACATACGTTTTTCCTATAATAAGAGTAATTATACTGGGCATACATGTATGAGGTCCCCCCCAAAATTGAGAAGCCGGGGGGGGGTCCCCAAAATTTGGGCCAAATGTAGAAAAAATGGCCCTTTTTTGCGAAATTTTTTAGAAAAATTTTGCAAAATTTAAGGCCTTTTTGGTCGATAAGGGGGGGAGGGTCTCCAAAATTTGGCCAGAGAGGCCCCCCCAAAAGGCCGGAGAGGCACCCCTAAAATTTTGACCCGTTACATGTATGATACTGGGTATGGTTGTATTTGACTTCATGAAATGGTTTCATTGTTGAATGGCTGAATTATGTAAGGGTTGAGCTTGGCTGGTTGCTCTGTCGTGTAAAACCGAGCCATTTATCAGTAATAGCTAAAAGCACGCTTCGTGAATGACGGTGCTCAAATTTTATTCATGAAATATTGACAGGGCAGTGTAGAAGAAATTCGTTAGCTTGCATAAAATAGATGCTTCATGACTGAATAATATGGTGCCTCGCTGTTAAGATAGCGGCATGATATCGTTTTGGTCACAAATGTGTTTGTATTATGTTTATAATTGTACGAACTTTTGAGTATTTGATTGACTTTAGGTGGCAAAATAATATACGTAAATGAAACAATAGATACATGACATCTAAAAACAAAAACTATGACTTCAAAAAACAAAGATATATTTGTTCAGTGATTTGACAGTGTTTGTAGTTTGTCGTTTTTCAGCACCACGGCGGCAAACTTCCATTGCGCGTGAAAGCAGTGCCCGAGGGTACTGTGGTCTCCAATCACAACGTGCTGTTCACTGTGGAAAATACTGACCCAATGGTTCCCTGGCTGACTAACTGGTTTGAGGTATAATAAATCGGAGAGAGCGTTATATTTACATATCTTTATCGTCAATTAGCAAAAGTATTGCTAGGTTGGGAAGGGAGCACTCAGTCGGTTCTGAGCAACTGTTTGACTAAGGCGATAAAAAAAATTACAAATCGTGTTCATGTTGACTGATCCTTTTTTTACTTTCTAGATTCTAGTATATACATATTAGACATTCTAAAAAGTTAGATCCAAGTTTCGGTCAATAAGGTTTTTTGGTTTGTAAATAGCATCTTTTTAGGTTTGTAAACAGCTTGTCCATTTTCCCCACATATTTGCTGTAGTCTGTGCAGTCATTTTTTTAGTCATTAATTTGTGAAAAACTTGAAATAAGCTAAATTAGCTCATTGACTGCGAGTTTATTTGGTTTGCAGACTGTCCTCGTGCAGGCGTGGTATCCCTTGACCGTCTGTACCAACTCCCGAGCCCAGAAGGAAATCATAGCCCGCTATTTAATGGAAACGGCAGACAATCTCAGCAGTTTGTCCTTCAAGCTGCACGACTTTGGCTATCGTGGCGTTTCCTCCGTTGAGGTATTTTTTTCTAATTAGAGAGATTTCATGACATGAGCTGTTTTTTAGCAATTTTTGGGGACAGTTCATAAGGTCAGGTTATAGTATAAACTATTAATATAGTATACTTGAATCAGCAGCGGATTTCACTTGGGAAAAATTTTGAGGGTTTTTATTTGCTACTAACCTAGATTAGGTAGATGACCTCCACATAGCATTACCACAGCTTTGTCGTGGAAAGCGCAATAACTTGAGTAACATGAAGATTTTGTACAGAAGTTACCAAAGCTGTACTGATTTTATCTGATTGATCTCATTCAATTACTGCTATTTCCAGTTAAAATAGTCCTGCAAAAGTTAAGCACTACATAATAGCTCATTGTACTCACAGATCGTGCATGGTTTTTTGTTTTTTATTTTTTGTTTAAAAAATGTTTTTTCTTTATTTCTAGACAGCAGCCATTGGCGGCGCCGCACACTTAGTCAATTTTTGTGCCTCAGACACAATTGCTGGCGTGGCCCTGTTGAGGAAATACTATCACTGCAAAATGGCTGGATTTTCCATTCCCGCGGCTGAGCATAGGTACGGTCGAAATGAGTCATGGCCGATTGAGGAGCAAAAAAGGACATTTTTTGGAAAAAAATGTCAGTGCTTTTAGGTTAAATCTGATCCCAGCTTGGAGGATTATTCCCGCAGCTGTTCAACTAGCCTGATCCCGTGCCGGACCTGCACTATATATTTGCTTGTGATATATGCTAGGAGTGAAGTAGAATCAATAATATACCTTGTTTTTTTTCCGACGACTGGTTCAAAATGACCACCAGTCACCCATTAAAAAGCTTAAATCGATCATGATGTTTGACCGTTTTGTGTAGCAGGATTGTCCATTTCAAGGGCACTTCCCTCCGCCCGCATCAGAAGCATAGACGCACTGTGGCAGCTAGGCAGGTTTCCTGGGTATTTTTACCCGAGTTTCACTCCCACCAGTTGATTGAAATAGTTTTTCGATTTTATTAAAAACCCAAACCAATTAGCAACAAAAAATTCCTCTTGACAGGCAAATCCCGTCAAACCTTCCCCTCGCGTTTGTTGGAAGGGGCGCACTGCTTTTTGTCCATTTTTTCTGTAAATCTCGGTGTGTGTGTGTGGTGGGGGGGTGAATAAATCTATAGAAATATATTATAAATGTGCCAGCAGTAGTTGCATTGAAACTCATAATTATAAGTTCTGTATATGTATATTACAGGTATGTTTTTGAAAATCGGCACTGCGTAAATACTGCGTATTTTTATTTTTCACTGCGTATTTTTAAAAATGACTGCGTATTTTTTCAAAACTAATATATAACTGGTTAAAAACATTGCCAACGCATTTAGACGGTGTGTCAGCTGGAGTTAACGTCAAAAAGCTAGTTTTGGTCACATCTATTAATTTGAAAACTTTTAGGATGCTGAACTATACATACATGCCCCATGCGCCATTTTTGCGCAGTTTCAGGCAGTCGGGCTGGAGGAATGACTTTTCGATTCTTTGAAATGTGTTAAAAAGCACTGGAATGTGATTAGAACACCCATCTTTTTGTGGGGGGATCCCTCCATCACCCCCCTCTCACACATGTGCAGCTGAGGAAGTCTGGGGGGGGGGGAGCCGTCGGCCGTCGACGGGGGGGGGGGTGCGCGGAGCAACTTTTCCGGCCGTTTTTGCGTCGTGAGCCACCAATTTTTGCTCCCGTGAGCTACCTTCAAAACATCTGCGGGGGGGGGGGGCGGGGCGGACCTGTCTGGGGGGGGGGGGGGGAGCGAGGTCGGGTTGGGGGGGGGAGCAATCCCCCCCACGCCCATTTATGGCCCCTCATACATGTATGGTAACAGTGGATTAAGCAAATAGATGGTGCACAATGCACCCAAGTACACTTGCTTACGCTTGCATGAAAGGCAATAGCAAGGAACAAAAAAGCAATAAAGTTGCAGGGGTCTGGGGTCGG
The DNA here is from genome assembly GCA_030248245.1 of Trissonchulus sp. WLG1_4. Lineage (NCBI taxonomy): Eukaryota > Metazoa > Nematoda > Enoplea > Enoplida > Ironidae > Trissonchulus > Trissonchulus sp. WLG1_4. The sequence continues at coordinate 1,552 of JASANF010004175.1, read as the reverse complement.
CAGCCCCCAATACAAAAATTGGAGAAAATTATGATTTTTAGGCCAAATTTGATCAATTGGAGACGTATCGGAAAAATTTTTCGGCTAAGTTTGATTTACTGCCGCTTGGTGAGCACATGAAGGCTGCGTAAATTCTGCGTATTTTTATTTTTGACTGCGTAAATTTAAGGTTCACTGCGTAAATACGCAGTATTTTACGGAAAGAAACCATGGTATATCACTTGCAAAGATATTTAGAGTTGTGTCCGGATTACAAATAACTCTTTGTTGGTCCTGATAAAACAGATCCAGAAATATTAAAATTAAATGTGCCAGCAGTAGTTGCACTGAATCTGAAACAAGTTCTATAGAACTCTCACAGATATTTATAGTTTAAAAAAGTTACTTTTTTTGGACCTGATAGAACATTATATAGAGAAAAATAAAAAACGAAACTAAAATAAAAAAACAATATACAAATAAACAAAACTATGTTCTGTTTCAGCACCATGACCTCGTGGGGCAAGGCGGGCGAGGTGGACGCCTGTCGCAACATGCTAGAAACCTGGCCGACCGGACTGGTGGCGGTGGTCTCCGATTCTTTCGACATATTCCGCTGCGTCCAGGAGATCTGGGGGGAACAGCTGAAAGACCTGGTGCTGGCCAGGGAGGGCCAAGGGACACTGGTCATCCGGCCGGACTCGGGCGACCCCCAGATGGTTTTGGTTAAGGTATTGCGGGGGGGGGGGGGGGGGGGGGGGGGGGGGGGGGGGAGAGAGGGGGGGGGGGGGGGGGGGGGGGGGGGGGGGGGGGGGAGGGGAGAAAAACTAAGGTAGTATTAAATGAGTTTGTGAAATTAATTAGCGTAATATTGTTGCCACAAACTTTTTTCATGTTTTTAATCTTTTTATTTTTTAATAGAGTGGAGCATACGTGGACAACTAGCGAATTCTGAGGCGGGGGGGGGTGCGGAGCAACTTTCGTCGCATTTTCTCTTCTTGGCCCGTGGGTTGCCATTCCATTTTTTCTTCGTCAGCCACCGATTTTGCCGTTATGAGCTACCCTCCAAATATTTGGGGGGGGGGGGTGAGCTTGCCATTTTGGGGGGGGGGGGTTGGTGGGGAGTCCCGCCCTCACGCCCATGTATTTTTTACTTTTGCGTATAGCCTAGTACGGTCTCTATTGTTTATGAGCAGCGATGCAGACAGAGTGTGAATCAGGCTTTAAACAGTGGTGATGAATTGTAATCAATGTTTTTTTTATGTTGCAGGTTTTTGGGCTGTTGGAGAAAGCATTTCCATGTACGGTGAACTCAAAGGGATATAAAATGCTGCCCAGCTATATTCGCCTTGTGCAGGGAGATGGCATATCGTTTGAGACAATTGGAGACATCCTGGAATCCATTAAAAAGGTTATAAGTTGAAAAGGAAAAAGTTGAACTTGAATATGCGTGTCTGTTTAAACGGTCAACCTTATTGCTGTGTTATATTCCGACATTTTGTAGTCATTGTGATATATTGAAGTCTTGCGTAATTTATACCAACACAACTCATCCCTGAACTTTACACTGTTT